>OX104113.1:24780924-24883534 GCA_944474755.1 Limnoperna fortunei | reverse complement strand
AACATAAACCAATCTACACCTCTATACAGAACAGACCACACCAGTAGGTAGGAAAACAACATAAACCAATCTACACCTCTATACAGAACAGACCACACCAGTAGGTAGGAAAACAACATAAACCAATCTACACCTCTATATAGAACAGACCACACCAGTAGGTAGGAAAACAAACATAAACCAATCTACACCTCTATACAGAACAGACCACACCAGTAGGTAGGAAAACAACATAAACCAATCTACACCTCTATACAGAACAGACCACACCAGTAGGTAGGAAAACAACATAAACCAATCTACACCTCTATACAGAACAGACCACACCAGTAGGTAGGAAAACAACATAAACCAATCTACACCTCTATACAGAACAGACCACACCAGTAGGTAGGAAAACAACATAAACCAATCTACACCTCTATACAGAACAGACCACACCAGTAGGTAGGAAAACAACATAAACCAATCTACACCTCTATACAGAACAGACCACACCAGTAGGTAGGACTACAACATAAACCAATCTACACCTCTATACAGAACAGACCACACCAGTAGGTAGGAAAACAACATAAACCAATCTACACCTCTATATAGAACAGACCACACCAGTAGGTAGGAAAACAACATAAACCAATCTACACCTCTATACAGAACAGACCACACCAGTAGGTAGGAAAACAACATAAACCAATCTACACCTCTATACAGAACAGACCACACCAGTAGGTAGGAAAACAACATAAACCAATCTACACCTCTATACTAGAACAGACCACACCAGTAGGTAGGAAAACAACATAAACCAATCTACACCTCTATACAGAACAGACCACACCAGTAGGTAGGAAAACAACATAAACCAATCTACACCTCTATACAGAACAGACCACACCAGTAGGTAGGAAAACAACATAAACCAATCTACACCTCTATACAGAACAGACCACACCAGTAGGTAGGACTACAACATAAACCAATCTACACCTCTATACAGAACAGACCACACCAGTAGGTAGGAAAACAACATAAACCAATCTACACCTCTATACAGAACAGACCACACCAGTAGGTAGGAAAACAACATAAACCAATCTACACCTCTATATCAGAACAGACCACACCAGTAGGTAGGAAAACAACATAAACCAATCTACACCTCTATACAGAACAGACCACACCAGTAGGTAGGAAAACAACATAAACCAATCTACACCTCTATATAGAACAGACCACACCAGTAGGTAGGAAAACAACATAAACCAATCTACACCTCTATACAGAACAGACCACACCAGTAGGTAGGAAAACAACATAAACCAATCTACACCTCTATACAGAACAGACCACACCAGTAGGTAGGAAAACAACATAAACCAATCTACACCTCTATACAGAACAGACCACACCAGTAGGTAGGAAAACAACATAAACCAATCTACACCTCTATACAGAACAGACCACACCAGTAGGTAGGACTACAACATAAACCAATCTACACCTCTATACAGAACAGACCACACCAGTAGGTAGGAAAACAACATAAACCAATCTACACCTCTATACAGAACAGACCACACCAGTAGGTAGGAAAACAACATAAACCAATCTACACCTCTATATAGAACAGACCACACCAGTAGGTAGGAAAACAACATAAACCAATCTACACCTCTATACAGAACAGACCACACCAGTAGGTAGGAAAACAACATAAACCAATCTACACCTCTATATAGAACAGACCACACCAGTAGGTAGGACTACAACATAAACCAATCTACACCTCTATACAGAACAGACCACACCAGTAGGTAGGACTACAACATAAACCAATCTACACCTCTATACAGAACAGACCACACCAGTAGGTAGGAAAACAACATAAACCAATCTACACCTCTATATAGAACAGACCACACCAGTAGGTAGGAAAACAACATAAACCAATCTACACCTCTATATAGAACAGACCACACCAGTAGGTAGGAAAACAACATAAACCAATCTACACCTCTATACAGAACAGACCACACCAGTAGGTAGGAAAACAACATAAACCAATCTACACCTCTATACAGAACAGACCACACCAGTAGGTAGGAAAACAACATAAACCAATCTACACCTCTATACAGAACAGACCACACCAGTAGGTAGGAAAACAACATAAACCAATCTACACCTCTATATAGAACAGACCACACCAGTAGGTAGGAAAACAACATAAACCAATCTACACCTCTATACAGAACAGACCACACCAGTAGGTAGGAAAACAACATAAACCAATCTACACCTCTATACAGAACAGACCACACCAGTAGGTAGGAAAACAACATAAACCAATCTACACCTCTATACAGAACAGACCACACCAGTAGGTAGGAAAACAACATAAACCAATCTACACCTCTATACAGAACAGACCACACCAGTAGGTAGGAAAACAACATAAACCAATCTACACCTCTATATAGAACAGACCACACCAGTAGGTAGGAAAACAACATAAACCAATCTACACCTCTATACAGAACAGACCACACCAGTAGGTAGGAAAACAACATAAACCAATCTACACCTCTATACAGAACAGACCACACCAGTAGGTAGGAAAACAACATAAACCAATCTACACCTCTATACAGAACAGACCACACCAGTAGGTAGGAAAACAACATAAACCAATCTACACCTCTATACAGAACAGACCACACCAGTAGGTAGGAAAACAACATAAACCAATCTACACCTCTATATAGAACAGACCACACCAGTAGGTAGGAAAACAACATAAACCAATCTACACCTCTATACAGAACAGACCACACCAGTAGGTAGGAAAACAACATAAACCAATCTACACCTCTATACAGAACAGACCACACCAGTAGGTAGGAAAACAACATAAACCAATCTACACCTCTATACAGAACAGACCACACCAGTAGGTAGGAAAACAACATAAACCAATCTACACCTCTATACAGAACAGACCACACCAGTAGGTAGGACTACAACATAAACCAATCTACACCTCTATACAGAACAGACCACACCAGTAGGTAGGAAAACAACATAAACCAATCTACACCTCTATACAGAACAGACCACACCAGTAGGTAGGAAAACAACATAAACCAATCTACACCTCTATACAGAACAGACCACACCAGTAGGTAGGACTACAACATAAACCAATCTACACCTCTATACAGAACAGACCACACCAGTAGGTAGGACTACAACATAAACCAATCTACACCTCTATACAGAACAGACCACACCAGTAGGTAGGAAAACAACATAAACCAATCTACACCTCTATACAGAACAGACCACACCAGTAGGTAGGAAAACAACATAAACCAATCTACACCTCTATATAGAACAGACCACACCAGTAGGTAGGAAAACAACATAAACCAATCTACACCTCTATACAGAACAGACCACACCAGTAGGTAGGAAAACAACATAAACCAATCTACACCTCTATACAGAACAGACCACACCAGTAGGTAGGAAAACAACATAAACCAATCTACACCTCTATACAGAACAGACCACACCAGTAGGTAGGAAAACAACATAAACCAATCTACACCTCTATACAGAACAGACCACACCAGTAGGTAGGAAAACAACATAAACCAATCTACACTTCTATATAGAACAGACCACACCAGTAGGTAGGAAAACAACATAAACCAATCTACACCTCTATATAGAACAGACCACACCAGTAGGTAGGAAAACAACATAAACCAATCTACACTTCTATATAAAACAGACCACACCAGTAGGTAGGAAAACAACATAAACCAATCTACACCTCTATATAAAACAGACATTCTTGTTCTTTCATAAAGGACAAACACCTTACATAGATGTCATTACACTATTAAGTCAACCCTAATCTTTATTATTAAGAATACACATAAACTGAAGATTAGAAAATTAATCCCTTGTTAAGTGGAGTTTTTGACAATTTAGACACCTTCTATTGTTAAAAGATTTCATAGCACATTGAATATTTTGTCAACAAATACTTTCATGACATAAGAGCTGTCTTGCCTCTGGTCTGGATACTTAACCGACTTTGAAATTAAATCTCTCTCTCTGTGTGACGCTGGATTCAGAACTTCTTTGATTGTGTAACAGATTCCTGTTAACTAATGAGTTGATTGAACCAGGACACTAAAAGTATAACAACAAATGTTACAATAATTACTGTTTCAGCTTTATATAAATAACTTGTTATGTCAATCTTTGGTTTGATTTCTTGTAAAATGTAATCATAATAAATATATTTCATAATTCAGCGACAGTATTACTACAGAAGTTTTCAAACCCAGTAACTTTGTTTGTTTGATGTTTCAGCAATTTTTCAGCTATATCGTGGCATCCACTTTTTATTGGGGGAGGAAGCAGAGGTATCCAGAGAAAACCCCGACCTTTAGTAGGAAACCTGGCAATCCTTGTCAAGAAGATTAGAATCAAGTGCACCCTGCCCGCAGTGAGACTCAAACACGCAATCTCAGTGTTGATTGATTGATTGGATGTCTGCTTTACGTCCAGCGAGCAGTATTTCAGCTATATTCAGGACGGAATCTCAGTGTTGACTGATCACATGATCAATAGTAGTTAAACTACCTTAACAGCCACTGAGGCCCCTTTCCACCAATAATTTAAAATAAAAACAAGTGTGTACCGTGAGCACGCTCACAAAGAAATACCCCCCACTTCGCTTTTCAAGTTCAATTATCTCCCCTGAATAATATACAACAGCAAGGAAATTCTTTATGCACATCTACATATGATGTACTTCCTTCATGTAAAGTTTCATCAGAATCTGTCAGTCGGTTGAGGAGGAGAAGCACTTACAAGGGATGTGGAAAGACGGACAGACGGACAGGATGATACCTATATAGCCCCCCAAAACAAGTTTGCAGTGGGGGGGGTGGGGGTTATAATGAATTGTACTACAAACCAATCATACATGGCAGACATAACAACTATTATTTATGTACAGTAGTACCAATAGTATTAATCTTTACACGTGGATCAGCATCATCGGAAACTCATGACCAGTCACATTATCGCTGTGCTATCACTGTAGCAAGGCGAGAACGCAACCTGATGTGGGTCCCTGCCAATAGTGGATCAGTAACAAGGGATATTGCTACATGATGGTCTGTCAGAAAGTATCTATATATAGGAACAAATATACTGATTCATCGATTTATATTTAACATCAAGCAAGCAATATTTCATGTACAAGCAAATACAATGCCAATGTTAAATGAAACAGCAATAATTGGTGAATCCAACGAATGGCTATATAACCTATACAAGATTGTTAAAGGTCATTCAGAGAAAGATGAAATTCATTGATGAAACCATTTTCATAACCTCCCCTCCACCCATATCCTTTTTTTTCCCCTTTCACCAATACTAGTGAGATTAAAAATAACTGTATGGAAAAGATATTGCAGTTGTGATTAGTTATACCCTTTATAAACAATTCAGAAATAAAACAAGTTCATCCTCCCAAGTCAGGGAGCGAACATGGACTCAGAACCCCTGACTAGGGAGGATGAAATAAGTTAAAACTACACTAAACTAAGTCACTGTCTGGAAATCAAGTTTCAGGTAACAAAACTGGAACCCCAAACCCAGGAAAGGAAATTTCAGGTAACAAAACTGGAACCCCAAACCAGGCAAGCAGTTGTTAACTTCAGTACATGTGTATTTGTTAATGATGAGAACATTGTGACAAGTTACAGTGTACTGATAAAGTAATGTTACAATTTTATACACTGTATTTTCACACAAATGGATAAACTTTTCAATCTGACCTACTTTAATAATTTTAGGAAAGACCAAACTTAATTAGCATCCGAAAACATACAAGTTTGATGTTAGATGTTATAAAATGTTCAAGTGCTGCAAGATTGAAGATAACCTTTTAAAATGAGATCATTTGAATAGCTGCCAATACAAATGACAATTTTACTGTCCTATAATGGGTTGTACTAACATACAATATTTTATAACTGAATAAAATGCACTCTTTACAAGGAACACTGAATTGGGACACTTAATTGAAAACGCTTTCTATAAAAAAAAGGACCTTTCTGTATCCAAACATTTCGTAGGTCATAGAACACTATACACAATGTATATGTTGACACCCACGTGGATCATTAAATATTTGCTTCCATTGTATCATACAAACTTTTACAATTACCTACACGTATGTACATATTTGTAAAACAATTCATACTTTTTTATTGTCATAAAAAATCTAACTTTGTAGTGTTTTTTTTTTTGGTTGACCAAAAATGTAGATTTTAATTACAGTGATACCATTTTCACCTTATAAGATGTATTAATTATTGCATAAACTAGACAGAAGTATACTGGGTCGATGCCTCTGCTGGTGGACTGTTAGTCCCCGAGGGTATCACCAGCCCAGTAGTCACACTTCGGTGCTGACAGGAAAATCATCGATTCTAACAGTGATTAATTCATTTTCTAAATTTACTGACTAGAAATTTCAGCAAATATTTTAATTCTAAGGTTTTTTCTATTTCAAGGTGTAGATAACCTTAGCAGGATTTGATATAACGTTTTGGAATTTTGGTGATATAAGCTCTACTACATCTTAATCATTTGGATTTTTCACATATTGTTTGGGTTTGAGCGCCACTGATGAGTCTTGATTAGACGAAACGCGCGTCTGGTGAAGAAAAAATTTTTTGTTAACCTTGGTATCTTTGACATTTTATATACAGCCACTGTAAAAATCTTTTATATACCCTGTGAAGACTTACAGCACATGGAAACAATTATTTCATGCTCTATAACAAAATCATTACATATTTTAATGTCAACTGCACTAAACTCAGTGAAAATGTTTGAATATTTGATAATTACTCTTTGAACAACGATAAACAGTAATTAACATTTAACTATATATTGTATGAAACATTTTATATGATAATTATGAGAGAAGAGACAGTTTAAAAATAAACCTTGTCACATGAATATAATTGATGTTTTGACATTTAAAATTCAAACCGTTATGAATGAAAAATGCCAAAATTTTAATAATCAATTTTAAAATGTCATTTTCTTTCCTTGGGTTATAGTTTATTTTGTTATCATAACAAAAACTAGATAAGCTTAATTAGTACGAAAAAAAAGTTCATCAAGATAATTATCTATCTTCTACATGACTGGTCATGTGACAAAACGCACGTGTCAGGTAACAATTTTCCCTTTCTCATGAATATCGCATTCCCAGTGCCAATAAATGATTTTCTCTCCCTGTTGACAAAATAATAAAGGTTAAATATCTTTTAATTAACTTGCATAATTTTATAAACCATAGTTCATGCCACTTGTTGAAAAATAGATATATAATTTGCCAATTATTATGATGTCCTGATCAGACTCACATCTATATACAATTTTTTTTTTCTTTTCATACAAAGTTCTTACAGGAGGTACAGACCCTGCCATGTGATGTGTAACATTTTGATTTGTCAATACACTAAGAAAGAAGAAAAAAAACAACCCAAGGAACTCGCTAACCTGTTTGATTTACTCCTCCTTTCTATATCATGATAAAGCTTTTTTTATAGGAACAATTCTCAAGATTAATGTAAAACATATATTTCGGTTCAGCTGGACCTAAACAATTTATACTGCCCCAATATAACACCCTTTTCTGCCATAAACCTAATATAAATATTGAAAAAATGCAGTGTGCCATAACTATTATATCTGAAACCTAGACTGTGTATTATGGTAGAAATTTACTATAACATGTCTGGATACTTTGATCTCATTAAAAATTTCATTGCTTCTATTATCATATTAGTCAGCTGATGTTACTTTACTGGCCATCAAACTTAGACAAATAAGATGATTAAAAACGTGGAAAAATCTTGTTAAATTTGTCTGAATGAGTCAGTTCGCATTAATGGTCATCTAGAGAAACTGATAATCTGATGTTTCATCTCATAAAAACATAAGTGGATGACTGGTTTTAATGGTCAGTTTACAAGTGGCTGAATTTAATGGCCATAAAGCATACTAATTAAAATCTACTCAGGCTGAGAAAAATGGAATTATTGGACCTTATATCCTGACCCTGGCTTTTCTCATTATCCTATACAGGTAAAGTGCATTAGGCAATAAGTCTGAAATCACTGTGGGATATATTTATAATAGTTCACAAATAGTTTAATGTTCTACTCTGCATATTAAAAGGTACCTTAAACAACTTATAAACTTTGGTGTTAAGCCTAGAAGTCAATCTTAAAAATAACAACTTATAAGCTTTGGTGTTAATCCTGGAAGTCAATCTTAAAAATAACAACTTATAAGCTTTGGTGTTAATCCTGGAAGTCAATCTTAAAAATAACAACTTATAAGCTTTGGTGTTAATCCTGGAAGTCAATCTTAAAAATAACAACTTATAAACTTTGGTGTTAAGCCTGGAAGTCAAGTTGTTAAAGATTGGATTCAGAAAACTTTGACTATCAAACTTTCTTTCATGGGGATATTATTTGAATTTTAACCAGAAAGGCGGATGTAAGCCAATATATCCCCTAAACCATTTTTTCTAGTTTTCCATATCAGTATTATCGATGACAAGTTTCTAAAATGTTAAGCAATTTGAAAAAAATGTTTTTTGATAAAATTTGTGTACTGGTTCCAGTAATATCCCATGAGAAGACACACTCATCCTAAACTACAGTAAGACCAATATTTTCCTTCCTTGTATACAGATTGTCTAAAGAGCCACAAAACTAAAATAATAAAAAAAAAACCAGTTGGGTATGGAACAGTAAGTAATGGTCCAAGGTGGTCTTCTCATAGCAATATCCATTAGACAATGTTCAAAGGAGTTTTATCTATCTTTAATGACCTCCCAATACACCTATAATTCTAATGTTATACATTAGTTTATGTCTGGACAGCCATAAAACCTGCTGACATTTTGACACATCAATGTCTTGTCCAGTGGTGTGTAAAGGTCTGTGATATGGTTTATAGTTGTTAATGATACAAACCATCTTACCAAATGACTGTCTAAACATGGAATCTTCAGCTAGTGTTTATATGCAGTGCCAATATACAAAGTTTATGGTTTACATAGAAAATGACTAACCAGAGGTGATGAAATGGTCACCATAAACTGTCAAAACATACACTTTCTTATGTTATTGCACCAATAGTTTATGCATTTTTTATTGATTTTATGTGAGACAAGAACAAACAATTAACATGCATATTTGTGGTTTGGCTACTGTCATGTTTACTATATACTTGTGTATGGTGGAAAGTGTCATAGAATAATGGTAAATTTTTTATTGCAGTCTGGGGGAGTTTCTGGTATAATATTGTGGTCTGGGGGATTTTCAGACATAATATTGTGTTCTGGGAATTTTCAGACACAATATTGTGGTCTGGGGGAGTTTCTGGTATAATATTGAGGTCTGGGGAGTTTCTGGTATAATATTGTGGTCTGGGGGATTTTCAGACATAATATTGTTCTGGGATGTTTCAGACACAATATTGTGGTCTGGGGGAGTTTCTGGTATAATATTGAGGTCTGGGGAGTTTCTGGTATAATATTGTGGTCTGGGGAGTTTCTGGTATAATATTGCAGTCTGGGGGAGTTTCTGGTATAATATTGTGGTCTGGGGGATTTTCAGACATAATATTGTGTTCTGGCGAATTTTCAGACACAATATTGTGGTCTGGGGAGTTTCTGGTATAATATTGTGGTCTGGGGAGTTTCTGGTATAATATTGTGGTCTGGGGAAGTTTCTGGTATAATATTGTGGTCTGGGGAAGTTTCTGGTATAATATTGTGGTCTGGGGAGTTTCTGGTATAATATTGTGGTCTGGGGAGTTTCTGGTATAATATTATGGTCTGGGGAGTTTCTGGTATAATATTGTGGTCTGGGGAGTTTCTGGTATAAAATTATGGTCTGGGAGATTTTCTGGTATAATATTGTGGTATGGGGAGTTTCTGGTATAATATTGTGGTCTGGAGGAGTTTCTGGTATAATATTGTGGTCTGGGGAGTTTCTGGTATAATATTGTGGTCTGGGGGAGTTTCTAGTAAAATATTATGGTCTGGGGAGTTTCTGGTATAATATTATGGTCTGGGAGATTTTCTGGTATAATATTGTGGTCTGGGTGATTTTCTGGTATAATATTGTGGTCTGGAGAGTTTCTGGTATAATATTATGGTCTGGGGGAGTTTCTGGTGCAATATTGTGGTCTGGGAGATTTTCTGGTATAATATTGTGGTCTGGGTGATTTTCTGGTATAATATTGTGGTCTGGGGAGTTTCTGGTATAATATTATGGTCTGGGGGAGTTTCTGGTACAATATTGTGGTCTGGAGGAGTTTCTGGTATAATATTGTGGTCTGGGGGAGTTTGTGGTAAAATATTGTGGTCTAGAGGAGTTTCCGTTATAAAATTGTGGTCTGGGGGATTTTTTGGTATAATATTGTGGTCTGGGAGATTTTCACAATGAAAATAAGTTTACATAATCAATGGGGGGAAAAGAGATGAACACATGTGAACCCCAGGTACTGAGACTAGGTTCAATCCACAGAGCTGCCCAGCATGTCTCTAAGTGCCATATTAATAGGATTTTTAGTTATAATGTAGAAAGACTGGATGGGCACCATAGTGGATGATATTTTAGAGACATATAAAATAGACAGCATTTGTAAATTATAAAAATATAGGTTAATTGTAGTAGAAATCCATTCCTCTATTGTAGTTTTAGGATGGTTATAACTTTATAAATATAATAATAAATAATATTGTATTCTGCTATAATTACTGAATTTTTGTTTAATTGTTTGTACTGGTATATTTACATCATGTACTTTAATGATTGTAATAGGCTTTTGTCTGTAGTTACTGAATAGAGTTATTAAATAAGTTTTTGTTTGATTGTTTAACACCACTTTTAGCAAGTTTTCAGGAATATCATGGCATCCAGTTTTTATTGGGGAGGAAGCCAGAGAAAACACCCGGTAGGAAAACAGGCAATCCTTTTTGTCAATTAAGATTGGGAGTAGAGTACACCCTGCTCGCAGTGAAACTTGAACCCCAATCTCAGTGTTGACAGACCACGTGATCAATAGTAGACCAACTACCTTAACTACTTGGCCACTGTGGCCTCACCTGTAGAGATGTAAGTAATACAGGTGGGTTAAGGAAATACCCTAATTTGGTGAGGTTCTGCTCATCTTAATACCAATCAAAGGAGATGTGTTGGTGTAATTTGGCTGGGGTGGAGTGGGTGGGGTGACGGGGGGTTAGTTGTTGGTGGATTATTAGTACATTCTATACACAGGTGTGTACTTGATGCATCACAGTCTACAGTGCCAATGTAAGTACATAACTGTCAGTACAGTCAAAACAAGTTAAAGTAATTTTGTGTAAGGAATGTACTTAAAAAAATATCTTTTTGCTTAAATATAGAACCAAAATAATACGATTAACTCACAAAACAAGTTAATATTCCTTTCATTAGCTAAAATGATACAAATTTAATTGTGTATACATGTTATCTATTGTTTTATTATATCTTTTTTTTTCAAATACTCCATAAAATATGCATATTGATTTCAACATTTTCCACATTCAAATTTTATGAATGGTAGAAAACTGTAACAATAACAAAGTTCCCTCAAAATAAGCCTCAGTCACCACAAACATGTCATGGTATATGTGTGCATTGTTTTAATTCAAATGAAGTGTTACATCGATTAAAATCTGAAATTTTTGACACACCTAGACATCTGTATTATGAAAGAAATTTAGGTGTGTAGCACATATTTTGCTAGACCAGTCATTCTAAAAATCTATAATAAACTGTACTTTTACTAAAGAAACTGACAGGTATTCTATTAAAAAAAAATTCTTGAAATGATGTGCAGCATACCATTAAACATCCTGGTAACTAGAAAATCTACGAGATAAAACACTGAAAAGAGCAAGATTTTATTTTTGATCAGACCCAATGTTTATTTTGTTTCATATGACCAGTTTTTTTTAGAGAAAAAACTCTTAAACTTACAAACAATTCCATTTTAATAAAAAAAAAAAAAGGGAATTCCATTTTAGACAATTTATCAGCCAAAGGGGAACAACTCTATATTCCAATAATTATATATGATGTTAGGACACAATTTCATTAAAATGGTGTTAAATACTTGACCAATTGAAGTAATAAGATTTTTATCATGACTACGGATTAATTATGATTGATTTAGTATTTTTTCATCTCTTCTTTATCATAATACTGATATTAATAAAAGTCTTATACAAATATTATCCCTCGAATGTTATCACAAACACAATATGTTAACGAGTAGCATTATAAAGGGAGGGGATTTAATGATGGCACAAACAAAAATCTATCAATAGAAAAACAAACAAAATATTTATATCTCTAAACAAAATCTTCAACAAATAACTTTTGTGCTGGTATGTGAATATGGTAATTTATATATCTAGTTTTGAATTGACCGATCGGACACTTGACTGCAAGTAAATACCAGAAACATTTGTATGTATCTGTGTATATGTTTTGCGGCTGAAATTTCAACAATGTGTTTTAGGGTGTACGTAAAAATACCAAAACAAATAAATCTCACAAAGAAAATTCTTAACTTTGTTTGAAAGTAAAAGATTATATAATTTATTTACATCTTGAATTAAATTGTTAGTGAAACTGATACACAAGCAGCCCCACACAGCATTTCATAAAAAAAATCTTTTTCTTAAAAATAAATATTAAAGTTTATATTCTAAACAATTAAAAAAACTGTTTATTAAAACTACTTCTTTTGGTTTAAATTTGGGACAAAGTCAATTCTAATACATTTTGAACAATTAATTAATGAAACCTAAATAGAATTAAAACTATAAAAACTATTGAAATCTAACTTTGAAAGTGACGGTTTTATTTTCAATCCATTTTACCATCTCGGAAAATTATATATCAATAGTAAGAACACTTTAGCTTGATACTTATATAATGGTTACAGAATTTCAGTTTGAAATTTATTCCCAGGGTAAACGTGTGTGTCTACTCCAAAATGGTAAAAACAAATACAATATACACCTGAAGTGTTTTGTTTGATTGTCTGAGTGGTTTTATAACAATTTCAGGGTTTTTTAGCTATATCATGGCATCCAGTTTTATAGGTGGATTAAGACATTAAGTAATAAGACTTTTTGTGAAACAGGTCTCAGAACTTTGGCAGAAAAACTGGCAATCCTCGTCAATTTGGATTGTGGAATCGAGCACAACTTGACTTAAGACAAGCCCTAACCCTAGTGTTGACATTCCACTGATATAAGTAGACAGCTAGAAAAGTAAAATCCAAAATAATTTAGTGTCTTTAAAAGGTCCTAGCTTAAAAAAAAATGAGAGGAAATTGGTCTGCTCTCCACACTGACATCATTGATGTTGCTGAGAACATAGACTTGCCACAAGTCCCTTTGAATTTGCTGTTAGAGAGATATATCTTTGTACACAAGCTGATAGAATTGGAAATGTTGATAATAAAGGTGTATCACTCTAATAGCAAAAAATTCAAAGGGACTTGTGGCAAATCTACTGAGAACACAGCAATACTTATTTCTAAATTTTGACATGGCCAAATTCTGGCTTCTTAGTTGGTCCATACTAGGTAAGTAAACTTCATTTCTATATTTTGTACAGTTAACTTCAAAGAAATATTAAATGAATTTAAGCTCAAAATACATGTAAACAATAACTGATTTCATACAAAAATTGGATTCTCACATCATCGCCAAACATTTAGCTTATAGCCATAACACCGCTGTTTAATTAGATGGTGTTTTAAATGTATGTCACCTTTAATTGGAATATTTTGTTAGACATGGAATAAATTAGCAGTAATTAATCAACACATGTAATTATGACACAGCTTCTTACAAACATGTGTCCACGCCCAGATATACTGGGTCAAGGTCGTAATATATTCAATACGACCTCATTAGATTGTACAATCAGTAATATTGTAATAGAACCAGTTTATACATCATTTTGCATTTAAGATACATGAATAAAGGATGTAAATAAGTATAGTTTCGCTAGTAGTATAAATAGACATGGACAGTATTTTACTTTTTCCAGGACATAAAAATAATTAAATAATTTCACAGATTACAATCATCTGCAGCTTATTCTGTACTCTTGGGAGGCATACCATCAAACATTAAAACACTTCTTAAATTGTGGCCTTGCAAAAGTGGTGTAGCCTAGTAAAGGGGATATTTGTACTATACACATTTTGTGATGTGGCATTTGGTTATGGAGTGGCTCTGGTGAGAAGGACCTTATACAAAAGACTGCTGTATACAATAAGGTTATTAAAACTTTTACTTAAAAACCCATAATATTAACTAATCCCATCCAGTGGGATGTTAGTCTGACAGAATCTGAAGTAATCCCATCCAGTGGGATATTAGTCTGACAGAATCCAAACTAATCCATCTAGAGGGATGTTATTCTGACAGAATCCAATCTTATCCCATCAAGTGGGATATAAGTGACAGAATCCAAACTAATCCCATCTAGAGGGATGTTAGTCTGACAGAATCCAATCTCATCCCATCCAGTGGGATGTTCATCTGAAAGAATCCAATCTAAACCCATCCAGTGGGATGTTAGTCTGACAGAATCCAATCTTATCCCATCCAGTGGGATGTTAACCTGACAGAATAAAAACTAATCCCATCCGGCGGGATGTTATTCTAACAGAATCCAAACTAATCCCATCTAGTGGGATGTTAGTCTGACAGAATCCAATCTTATCCCATCCAGTGGGATGTTAGTCTGACAGAATCAAAACTAATCCTATCCAGTGGGATGTTAGTCTGACAGAATCAAAACTAATCCTATCCAGTGGGATGTTAGTCTGACAGAATCCAAACTAATCCTATCCAGTGGGATGTTAGTCTGACAGAATCCAAACTAATCCTATCCAGTGGGATGTTAGACTGATAGAATCTAAACTAATCCCATCCAGTGGGACATTAGTCTGAAAATCCAAGTAATCCCATCCAGTGGGATGCAGGAAGTTTATATTTCTTTTTTAAGGCTCTGTAGGCCTGTATGAACAGTGATGACATGTACCTTTAATTAATATACTCCAGAAACAAGAGGAAGGATTTGACATTACAATTAATAAAACCTACCATGCTTTAAATTGTTAATAAATTTAAAAGTAATTGAAAACAATATGCAAAAGATTTATGGGCTTATGGTGAACATTTTAACATGCTGCATTCCTACAGGTAAATCTCCAATTATGATTTCCAGCCAAAAAATTGTGTATGTTTCACTGAATCCAGAGAAAACATAGATACCTTTGATATATGATAAAATTTAAAAGTGCAGTAAGGCATTTAACAGATATGTGATTCTTTCATTGATAAACCTCTTATATTAATTAAAATCTAAGTTCCTTGAGGATACATCTAAATATTCTGTACTTGAACAATCAGAGATTGTAAACAGGACCATTATAAATAGAAAAATGGCTGTAAACACCAGAAAATGTATGAGAAATTTACTTCAATGATTTTAGATTTGATGTTTGTTAGGAAGTAGCACTTCTCCTATCAGTAAAATTGACACAACTCAACTAAACTTATGGATAAACATTGTCTGTTAGTCAAAACAAAAGATCACTGATACCTGCGATAACAACTAAACAGCTGATTACCTTGATTTCAAGGTAAAAAATGCTGAAATATACACCATTTCAATTTACCTTCAGACACCCTGAAAATGTGGGTGGCAGTCAGGTGTAAGTCCAGGATCATGCTATTTAAATAGTAACAATGGTATAAGTAACAGAATTAAAGGTACTACATGATGAAATAGGCAGAAGATAATTATCTGGCAATGTAAAAACTGTTTTTCACTTTAATTCATAACCTAAATATTGAAATGAAATATTACTAATAAACCAGAGGCTCTTAAGAGAATGTATCGCTCAACTGATATTATAGGCAATAAAGATGGCATTTCCCCGATGTTAAACCAAGTCCTGTAATTTTCAATAAACTTTAAAGAGGACCATCCAAACCCAGTTTTAGAGAAGTGGATTTTTTTTTTTAAATTTGCCCTTAGGGTCCTATGTTAAACTAAGTCCTGTGGTGGTGGCCATTTTGAATTTCCAATAAAAAAATATAATTTTAAAGAAGACCACCCAAACAATATTGTCAGTAAGTTGTGTTTCCATTGGTTAACCGGTTTCATAGGAGAAGCCTTTTAAACTTTTTCCTATAGGGTCCAATTTTAAACGAAGTCTTGTGTCGGCGGCCATTTTTAATTTCCAATTGTCATAAAAAATAGAAACTTAAAACGGACCATCCAAACAATATTGCCAGTTAGTTTTGTTTTGATTGGTTAACCGGTTTCAGAGAAGAAGCCTTTTAAAACTTTTTTCCCATAGGGTCCTATGTTAAACTAGCAACCATATAAGTTTTTCAATCCAAATAAAAAACACAAACTTTCTAAAGGTCCATCCAATGAACATAATGGCTAAGTTTGGTTTCAATTAGCCAAGTGGTTTCTGAGAAGAAGATGATAACAATAGCTCAGGTGAGTTTAAAAAACCTCCCCTAAATAAAATAAAATAATCCGTAGCTAATGATGTAATTTCCAAGTTTTTACAGAGAATATAACCTGGTTGATAGATGATCACACAATTAGGATTGTGCATTCTGGCAGTCTTGATGAAAGAGGAAATTTTCTGGAGCTCAATGCATTATTTCTCCAAAGTTAAACTTCATTTGGTCTTGTGATTTCACTTTGTTTAAATGGAATTTAACAACACATTCAGCAATTTCAGCCAATCAGAAACATGGATTTTTCCATGATAGCCTTGTTTGAAGTCTAATCAGCACAAAGTGGGCCTAAGTACCTTGAGGGAACCAACTGACCCTGTGCCTGAAAGGCTCCCCAGATCCTTAGAACAAGCCAAAGTACCTTGAGGGAACCAACGGACCCTGTGCCTGAAAGGCTCCCCAGATCCTTAGAACAAACCAAAGTACCTTGAGGGAACCAACTGACCCTGTGCCTGAAAGGCTCCCCAGAACCTTAGCACAAGCCAAAGTACCTTGAGGGAACCAACGGACCCTGTGCCTGAAAGGCTCCCCAGAACCTTAGAACAAGCCAAAGTTCCTTGAGGGAACCAACGGACCCTGTGCCTGAAAGGGTCCCCAGATCCTTAGAACAAGCCAAAGTACCTAGAGGGAACCAACTGACCCTGTGCCTGAAAGGCTCCCCAGATCCTTAGAACAAGCCAAAGTACCAAGAGGGAACCAACTGACCCTGTGCCTGAAAGGCTCCCCAGATCCTTAGAACAAGCCAAAGTTCCTAGAGGGAACCAACTGACCCTGTGCCTGAAAGGCTCCCCAGATCCTTAGAACAAGCCAAAGTACCTTGAGGAAACCAACGTACCCTGTGCCTGAAAGGCTCCCCAGATCCTTAGAACAAGCCTCAGTACCAAGAGGGAACCAACTGACCCTGTGCCTGAAAGGCTCCCCTGATCCTTAGAAAAAGCCTCAGTATCCAGAGGGTACCAACTGACCCTGTGCCTGAAAGGCTCCCTAGATCTTTAGAACAAGCCAAAGTACCTAGAGGGAACCAACTGACCCTGTGCCTGAAAGGCTCCCCAGATCCTTAGAACAAGCCAAAGTACCTAGAGGGAACCAACTGACCCTGTGCCTGAAAGGGTCCCCAGATCCTTAGAACAAGCCAAAGTTCCCAGAGGGAACCAACTGACCCTGTGCTTGAAAGGCTTCCCTGATCCTTAGAACAAGCCAAAGTACCTAGAGGGAACCAACAGACCCTGTGCTTGAAAGGCTTCCCTGATCCTTAGAAAAAGCCAAAGTTCCTAGAGGGAACCAACGGACCCTGTGCCTGAAAGGCTCCCCAGATCCTTAGAACAAGCCTCAGTACCAAGAGGGAACCAACTGACCTTGTGCCTGAAAGGCTCCCCAGATCCTTAGAACAAGCCAAAGTTCCTAGAGGGAACCAACAGACCCTGTGCTTGAAAGGCTTCCCTGATCCTTAGAACAAACCAAAGTTCTTAGAGGAACCAACTGACCCTGTGCCTGAAAGGCTCCTTTGATTCTCAGAACAAGCCAAATTATCTGGAAGGAACCAACTGGCCATGAACAAGCCAAAGTACCTAAAGGAAACCAAATCTGAACAAGCCAAGAACCTAGAGGGATCACTTAACCTTCAAGAGTGCCACCCATACCTCTATAAAAATAATGAAAAATAGGCAAGCCAAGGGCAACAATAGACCAAGTACAATCCAAAGCACCTAGAGAGAACCACCAGCCGCCAAGAAGATTATTGTACCGGGAGGGAACCAAACCAAAAGTGGGCAAGCCAAAAGTTTATGTAAAGAACCAACCAATTCTGGACAAGCCCAATTATCTACTTGGATTGTTAACTTTTGTCAAAGTGTAAAAATGTTTGTTTATTTTTTATTCATTTGAGACAAGACACATGGAAAACTGCAGCCGACATGTACCTGTACATTCACAAATCCTAAAGTAGTCAGGTAGCTGTTTCAACTAAGATTGATTGACTGCTGTTGAACAAAGGTAAACCACATCCATAAGTTAGATATGGATAATTAGATCACAGTGACCTCATTTACTACCACATGTGATCAATGACATTTTCCTGTCTTTGGGGCTGATTACAAAAGTAATGTTCTACATACTATATATCTTAAAGTCTAAGGTCAATAACCCTTAACAAGTAACAAACAAAACAATTATACAATTTACAAATTATTAATCAAATTTTACAGAAAATGTCAGTTTAACCACAATATTTAATTTTTTACATGGTAGTTTGACAAGGAAATGATGTAAATTATTTGTGATGAATAGGTTTCTACCTGTACCCTCGTTAGCTGGTTTCTGACCATCAGATTTCTTGGCTACAGTTAGAGATATTTATCTTCTGTACTATAATGACATATCACATTAGCCTAATACAGTTAACTGTACCCAGATCAATATCTGAGCCAAAAGCCAAAATTTTACATGGAATAAATTCTCCTCAATTTTAAGATCACCATCACTGATAGAACAAAAAATAATGATATAAATCTACAGTTTGATGTTTCTTTTTCTTAGTTTTTCTAACAGATTTCTTACAAAAGTTGTATAGATAATAACATTTACAAAAGAGTTTATTTTGAATCTTCCGTTATCAGGAACGGATGATAAGTTCTTTTATAGTTATTTTCCCTTTAAGTATGAACATGATGTATTCAATTTCTCTAATACCTCTTTGGACATCTGAGATCTAAAAATACAGTGCATTCTTTATACTGAGATAATAACTCTTAGTAAAGTTATCTGTTTTCTACCCCTGCCTATGTAACAAATATCTGTAATACATCTAAACAAAATTCTCCAACTATTCATATGACTATCATAGAGGATTTTGAACAAAGCACTTCATTGTGAACGAAAAAATTCTGATAACCCGTAAAAACACTTCAGGCGAACTTATCACTCAGATTCACAACAAGGTAATTGAAATTGCGTGCCAAATTGACAAAATCCACTTGGATAAAGGGATGATTTGAACCAAATCTTTATCTTCAATGAAATCAATTTAAAAATGGGGTCTACACACTCTGATTACATACCAGAAGACCTTAACAATAACTTCTCCCCAGAGAATCTAACTAATTACATCTGCTTAAAAAACTTCAACCACAAAGACAAGAAAAGCTCCATCTACTTTCTTAATTCATATTTTAGGAGCTATTTTATGATATGATAATAATTTATATTAAAAATACTTGTGCGATGGTACACTGGTCCAAATTATAATTGAACACGCTGATAAATAGGTTTTTAATTTAGTTTAACATGTCCAAATTTATGCAAAACGTTAGAAACAAATGTCACATTACAATAGTGTGTCCTCAAAACAAATTTAAACATAGATTAAAATCGACGGGAGATTTAGCCATTTATGTGTAAGTAGTCAACTAAAGTTTTATCCTTAGAGTACAAATCACTTGATTTATCGAGAAATTACCCTCCAGCCATGAACAACAACTGGGTCATAGATTACAATGAAAAACAGTATCAAATTAATAGTCAGTGTAAATTTTCCACTAAGATACAAGAACTAAAAATCTGAAGATACAAGAACTAAAAATTTGAAGATTATCTTAAAGGTTCTCATTATACTCTACAGGACAGTACATGTATATCTAAACATCACAAATTATTGGCAAAAGGGAGACGATTCAATCAATACATAATTTTTTAACATTAATATTGTTATATTCTGGACAAACACATTTCTCAATCGAGTAATTAATAAGTCTGTTCATCTTTTGTCCTTTTTTTGATCGTTGCTATCAAGGCTATAAACTGCCTTGTCAAAATGGCAGAGTTTAAAATTGAGAAAGATCTGACAGTTAGTACAATAAAATAACTTGATAAATATGTTTCTGGTTTTGTGTTGCATGTAATAGTTGAATCCATCCGACCAAGGGCATTAGGTTGTCTGTGTAGGACGTTAAAACTCCCTCAAGTCAAGTATAGTATAATACCGTCTGACCAAGGGCATTAGATTGTCTGTGTATTACGTTAAAAACTCCACTAATTCAAGTCAGTAACTGAATTGGAAAATTTTCCCTTGATAAATTTATGTAAGAAACCAAAATACCAGTGTTCTTAAATGTGTCAATACGTTTCATATTGACAGGGACCAGGAGTCCAATAATGTACGAGGATTCATGTTTGATACAATAAGTTACTTTAATTATAGAAATTAATACAATGAAAACAAACTATAAATGATCTGGTGTAATCATTCACTGATTAATTTGATCAAATCTTAAACTTTATTTGATCAAAAACATTGTGCTTGACTAGCTACTTGGATATTTTATTTTTATAGTTTATTTCTTAAATGGTGTTTAATCCCACTTTCAGCAATTTTTAGTTTTATCAAAGCATCCAGTTTTTATTGAGGGAGGAAGCCTGTGTACATGTAGTTGTATTTAAACTGTCAATCCTTGTAAATTAAGATTGGAGTCTAGTATACCCTGCCTGCAGTGAGACTCGAACCTACAACCTCAGTGTAGACAGACCATGAAATTAATATCAGATGGTTAACTAATTCAACCACTCAGCCACCAAGATCCCCCCTTTTTAAAATGTATATTGGTTTATTTGTTAAGATAAGGTTTATGCCACATTCAGCATTTTTCAGGTACATCTGGATGTCCAGTTTGCAGAGGAGGAGAACCGCAGACTGGCAATCGGAATCCTGTCAATTGATACAACACCAGTGATCAAAAGTATATTGCTTACTATGTAGATAAGATTGCACAAAGTCCCCCCCTCCTCCCCAAAACATGTTTATCATCTATAATACTGGTACCAAATATTTAACCTATCTGAGTTCTTGTGTATAAAACAATTAGCTATACCCAGCTGATCACAGTGTGCCAATACAATTAAAACTGAACAGCAGCCATGTTGCAAATACACAAGGAAAATGGCTGTCAAAGATAATTTTTTTAGGTTTACTTATCTATGATACAATAAGAACTGTTTTATTGTGTAAAACACCGAAGAACTTTAAAAAAACATTTTAAAATGATGTAATAATATTCATGACCTATATAAAAAATATATCAAAGTTGTTATTACAAGGGAACCATCACATTTATACTTTCTAATATTTGGAAAAGTCAGGTTCCTATGTTTAAATGCACTGTACGATTCACTAAGTTCATGACATTACGTTTCCCGATATTTTATTCAGAAGTCATAAACCAAGTTCAAGTGCTATTTAAGGAGAACTTTTGGCAGGGTTGTTATTCCATATACCTATACTTCAAACCCAAAATTACTCCTTATCTGAGGGGGTTGTGCAAAAACGTTACAACTGTTAGCCGTGTGAAATTAAAAAACCAACTAAAAACGGTCAAGTCTCCATTACACATAAGCCAAGACTAAACAAAATCAAGTTGACACTATATTTTCTTGTTTGCTCAGTTTTAGAGGATTTCATATAGAAAATCTTCAAGAAGTTAAAAATCAATAAGCCCTGACAGTCTTAATCTTTATATTTACTGATCGTGAAAATGGACTCTACATAATTCTGATAAAAAAGAAGTTAGACGGGCCTAAAACTGCTGGGGTGCTCGTGTAATCACTAACAACAAACAGATACCTATAATGTCAACAAACATATCACCTGACTCATTCCTATTGTTTCTTTTACATATAAGATACTATTGTTTACTTTGATTTATAATTTACTCTGCTATCTTAACATCCCAGAGAGCTGTCATAATTTTTCTTTACAAGTAATGACGTTTTTGGGCAAGCAAATTTGGTAGATTACGGATAGGCTGAAATGTGACGAAGAAATGTCAACAACCCTTACGTCTTTATATTAGTCACTGCTTCACACTTCAATTCAAATTTTGAAAATTATAGGATTGAAGGTATGTGGAGCAAAAGACTTACACCATTTCTTCATGACCATGGAATTTTGTATGTCTCTCAAAAATATTTACTTTGATAAAAGGGACACAATCCAGTGTATGATAATAGGTATTAGGTAAATCTAATTAACAAATTACATTCAGGAGGGGAAGTTGGCAAGAAAACTTGAATGTTGTAAATCTCTTCACGTCTACAGAAACACAGGGGTCACCAGAGATCACTGAACATGTGTTTTTGCATGCACATTAATCAAAATTTAGAGTTTATAATTGTACAGACTAAAAACATTTAAACAATTTGCTGAATACAGAATTTCATTAATAAATCTTCCTACAGTGTTTCTTTGAAGTTGGATCATTCTACAATGAATAACGATCTACCAGCAGAATTAATCTTTCATAATGCCTTACCTTTTGACTACCTGCATGTGAAATATTTTTAACAACTTTTTTCATGATTTTCAGATAAATATGATAAAATACAGCTGATTTTAAAAATTTGTGAATTTGTTGTATTAATTACACTGACCTCAGAATTAAACTATCCAAATCATACCTCCACGTAATGATTGATTGACTGTTTGCTCAACAGCCAGCAGGCAATATTTCAGCATTATTCAGGAGGAGAACAAGTTAATAAACAATAAATCATGATATATCGTGGCAGTGTTAAAAATTCTGACAATTTAAATTGCATCAGTTCTACTATCTAAACAGTACAAGACCAATACCAGTAACATTAAAGTGGTGTCAGTTCTACTGACTAAACAGTATGAGGCCAGTACCAGTAACATTAACGTGGTGTCAGTTCTACTGACTAAACAGTATGAGGCCAATACCAGTAACATTAAAGTGGTGTCAGTTCTACTGACTAAACAGTATGAGGCCAATACCAGTAACATTAAAGTTGTGTCAGTTCTACTGACTAAACAGTACAAGGCCAATACCTGTAACATTAAAGTGGTGTCAGTTCTACTGACTAAACAGTATGATGCCAATACCAGTAACATTAAAGTGGTGTCAGTTCTACTGACTAAACAGTATGAGGCCAATACCAGTAACATTAACGTGTGTCAGTTCTACTGACTAAACAGTACGATCCCAATACCAGTAACATTAAAGTGGTGTCAGTTCTACTCACTAAACAGTACAAGGCGAATACCAGTAACATTAACGTGTGTCAGTTCTACTGACTAAACAGTACGATCCCAATACCAGTAACATTAAAGTGGTGTCAGTTCTACTGACTAAACAGTATGAGGCCAATACCAGTAACATTAACGTGTGTCAGTTCTACTGACTAAACAGTATGAGGCCAATACCAGTAACATTAAAGTTGTGTCAGTTCTACTGACTAAACAGTACAAGACCAATACCAGTAACATTAACGTGTGTCAGTTCTACTGACTAAACAGTACAAGGCCAGTACCAGTAACATTAAAGTTGTGTCAGTTCTACTCACTAAACAGTACAAGGCCAATACCAGTAACATTAACGTGTGTCAGTTCTACTGACTAAACAGTACGATCCCAATACCAGTAACATTAAAGTGGTGTCAGTTCTACTGACTAAACAGTATGAGGCCAATACCAGTAACATTAACGTGTGTCAGTTCTACTGACTAAACAGTACAAGGCCAGTACCAGTAACATTAAAGTTGTGTCAGTTCTACTCACTAAACAGTACAAGGCCAATACCAGTAACATTAACGTGTGTCAGTTCTACTGACTAAACAGTACGATCCCAATACCAGTAACATTAAAGTGGTGTCAGTTCTACTGACTAAACAGTATGAGGCCAATACCAGTAACATTAACGTGTGTCAGTTCTACTGACTAAACAGTATGAGGCCAATACCAGTAACATTAAAGTTGTGTCAGTTCTACTGACTAAACAGTACAAGACCAATACCAGTAACATTAAAGTTGTGTCAGTTCTACTCACTAAACAGTACAAGGCCAATACCAGTAACATTAAAGTGGTGTCAGTTCTACTGACTAAACAGTACAAGGCCAATACCAGTAACATTAACGTGGTGTCAGTTCTACTGACTAAACAGTACAAGACCAATACCAGTAACATTAAAGTTGTGTCAGTTCTACTGACTAAACAGTACAAGGCCAATACCAGTAACATTAACATTGTGTCAGTTCTACTGACTAAACAGTATGAGGCCAATACCAGTAAAATTAACGTGGTGTCAGTTCTACTCACTAAACAGTACAAGGCCAATACAAGTAACATTAAAGTTGTGTCAGTTCTACTGACTAAACAGTACAAGGCCAATACAAGTAACATTAAAGTGGTGTCAGTTCTACTAACTAAACAGTACAAGACCAATACAAGTAACATTAAAGTGGTGTCAGTTCTACTGACTAAACAGTACAAGACCAATACCAGTAACATTACAGTGGTGTCAGTTCTACTGACTAAACAGTACGATCCCAATACCAGTAACATTAACGTGGTGTCAGTTCTACTGACTAAACAGTATGAGGCCAATACCAGTAACATTTAAGTGGTGTCAGTTCTACTGACTAAACAGTACAAGGCCAATACAAGTAACATTAAAGTTGTGTCAGTTCTACTAACTAAACAGTACGATCCCAATACCAGTAACATTAAAGTGGCATCAGTTCTACTGACTAAACAGTACGATCCCAATACCAGTAACATTAAAAGTTGTGTCAGTTCTACTGACTAAACAGTATGAGGCCAATACCAGTAACATTAACGTGTGTCAGTTCTACTGACTAAACAGTACAAGGCCAATACCAGTAACATTAAAGTGGTGTCAGTTCTACTGACTAAACAGTACAAGGCCAATACCTGTAACATTAATGTGGTGTCAGTTCTACTAACTAAACAGTACAAGACCAATACCAGTAACATTACAGTGGTGTCAGTTCTACTGACTAAACAGTACAAGACCAATACCAGTAACATTACAGTGGTGTCAGTTTTACTGACTAAACAGTATGAGGCCAATACCAGTAACATTAAAGTTGTGTTAGTTCTACTAACTAAACAGTACGATCCCAATACCAGTAACATTAACGTGGTGTCAGTTCTACTGACTAAACAGTATGAGGCCAATACCAGTAACATTAAAGTGGTGTCAGTTCTACTGACTAAACAGTATGAGGCCAATACCAGTAACATTAAAGTTGTGTTAGTTCTACTGACTAAACAGTACAAGGCCAATACCAGTAGCATTAAAGTTGTGTTAGTTCTACTGACTAAACAGTATGAGGCCAATACCAGTAACATTAAAGTGGTGTCAGTTCTACTGACTAAACAGTATGAGGCCAATACCAGTAACATTAAAGTTGTGTTAGTTCTACTGACTAAACAGTATGAGGCCAATACCAGTAACATTAAAGTTGTGTCAGTTCTACTGACTAAACAGTACGATCCCAATACCAGTAACATTAAAGTGGTGTCAGTTCTACTGACTTAACAGTACAAGACCAATACCAGTAACATTAACGTGGTGTCAGTTCTACTGACTAAACAGTATGAGGCCAATACCAGTAACATTAAAGTTGTGTCAGTTCTACTGACTAAACAGTACAAGGCCAATACCAGTAACATTAAAGTGGTGTGTCAGTTCTACTGACTAAACAGTACGATCCCAATACCAGTAACATTAACGTGGTGTCAGTTCTACTGACTAAACAGTACTATCCCAATACCAGTAACATTAAAGTGGTGTCAGTTCTACTGACTAAACAGTATGATGCCAATACCAGTAACATTAAAGTTGTGTCAGTTCTACTGACTAAACAGTACAAGGCCAATACCAGTAACATTAAAGTTGTGTCAGTTCTACTGACTAAACAGTACGATCCCAATACCAGTAACATTAAAGTGGTGTCAGTTCTACTGACTAAACAGTAAGAGGCCAGTACCAGTAACATTAAAGTTGTGTCAGTTCTACTCACTAAACAGTATGATGCCAATACCAGTAACATTAAAGTTGTGTTAGTTCTACTGACTAAACAGTACGATCCCAATACCAGTAACATTAAAGTGGCATCAGTTCTACTGACTAAACAGTACGATCCCAATACCAGTAACATTAAAGTGGTGTGAGTTCTACTGACTAAACAGTACAAGGCCAATACCAGTAACATTAAAGTTGTGTCAGTTCTACTGACTAAACAGTACAAGGCCAATACCAGTAACATTAAAGTTGTGTCAGTTCTACTGACTAAACAGTACAAGGCCAATACCAGTAACATTAAAGTGGTGTCAGTTCTACTGACTAAACAGTACAAGGCCAATACCAGTAACATTAAAGTTGTGTCAGTTCTACTGACTAAACAGTATGAGGCCAATACCTGTAACATTAAAGTGGTGTCAGTTCTACTGACTAAACAGTACGATCCCAATACCAGTAACATTAAAGTGGTGTCAGTTCTACTGACTAAACAGTACAAGGCCAATACCAGTAACATTAAAGTTGTGTCAGTTCTACTGACTAAACAGTACAAGGCCAATACCAGTAACATTAAAGTTGTGTCAGTTCTACTCACTAAACAGTACAAGGCCAATACCAGTAACATTAAAGTGGTGTCAGTTCTACTGACTAAACAGTACAAGGCCAATACCAGTAACATTAAAGTTGTGTCAGTTCTACTGACTAAACAGTATGATGCCAATACCAGTAACATTAAAGTTGTGTCAGTTCTACTGACTAAACAGTACAAGGCCAGTACCAGTAACATTAACGTGGTGTCAGTTCTACTGACTAAACAGTACAAGACCAATACCAGTAACATTAAAGTTGTGTCAGTTCTACTGACTAAACAGTACAAGGCCAATACCAGTAACATTAAAGTGGTGTCAGTTCTACTGACTAAACAGTAAAAGGCCAATACAAGTAACATTAACGTGTGTCAGTTCTACTGACTAAACAGTATGAGGCCAATACCAGTAACATTAAAGTTGTGTCAGTTCTACTGACTAAACAGTATGAGGCCAATACCAGTAACATTAACGTGTGTCAGTTCTACTGACTAAACAGTATGATGCAAATACCAGTAACATTAAAGTGGTGTCAGTTCTACTGACTAAACAGTACAAGACCAATACCAGTAACATTAACGTGGTGTCAGTTCTACTGACTAAACAGTATGATGCAAATACCAGTATAAATATCTTTAAGCTATTTAAATTTAGTTTCATAAGCTTGAGGATAACTATTATGTTAAAAAAGTTGTTAAAGTCTATCTTTAATTTTACTGTCAACACATTGATATTGACAACTAAATCTATAACTCTTTAACAGTGTTCCAATCCTTAGTTATTTTGTAAACAGTGCTTGTTTTTATACAGCACTTCTTTCTTATTCAGTACACAGTGCTCCAGATTATAATTATTTCTTAAACAGTGTTTCTGTCCTTATTTTGTCTTTGATTTACAGATGGGATTATGGGTAAAACCTTACACTGTTGATTTATACTACATGATATATCATTACACATCCTGTCATAATGTCTAGTACCTATGTATGTACAGGGACTAAGTTTATAGACCAAACATTGATTTAAATGACTGATTTAAGGTGTTAAACAACCAACGATGCCAGTTTCACCAAGATTTACTTTTGCCCAGTTTATTTGTGTTATTAGGCAAAAAAATAATAACAAGTGTGAATCTGAAATTGATCAAAAATATAAAATCTTTCTTTGTTATCTCCCCTGGACAACCTGGATTGATTCTGTCTTCATCATATACTTCAAGGATAACAACTTCATATGGATAAACACACTTAATTTCGAGTAGATTGTTGTCTACTAGTGCAATATATAGACCTGCTTATGTGTGTTAATAAAATATAGTACTTCTATTTACTTTTTCAGTGGCCATTGATGCCATACTAGCACACCAGTGGCTGACAAGTGCCAATAGTAGCTTACAACATGGAACATCCAAGGACAAAGTTTGGATAGGTAGTAGTTTTGGGGAAGTGGTTAGAATTTGTAAAGATGCTGGATTAATGTAATGCAAAACAAGTGTCAAAGTGCCACAAAATATGTCCGTTGAAAATTTTGGTTCATTTGTGAACAAAAATTGTTTTAATATAAATTTTTATGTTGAAAGATGATTCTACACAGTTTAACCCAATGACATTGCTCACTTTATACTATTTACAAGTTTCATGAAGATCAGACAACAATTGTTTGATTTAGAGTTCAGACAAGCTGAATTTGCCATTTTTTATATAAAGGGTCATAGATCTGAAGTGCCTGAAGCAATTTGGTTGGTTATCAAACTTGTTGAGATATCATGCCCATAAACATTTTCCCCAGGTTTCATAAAGATCAAACATCAACTGTTTGAGTTAGAGAGCAGACAAAGCGTATTTGCCATTTTTTGTTTCCATAAAGCATCATATAATCTCTGAAGTGGCTGAAGCAATTTGGATTGTTATCATGATATTATGCCAATAAACATTTTCCCCCAAGTTTCATGAAGATAGGACAACTGTTCGGGTCAAAAAGCAGACATTGCTGTGGATGCCTGCTATGGTTGTTCCAATACACAAGCACTTAAGTAGCAACAAATGTAGATAATTTTGTTACATGGAGCTGATGATCTCATATCCAGACATTGTGAATACTCATTAAAAAGATACAGTTCATAACATTCCAAGATTTCTGTGATTATTAATGAAATCAAGAATTGATAATTTAAGAACGAATTACTGCCTAAAGTTAAATAAGGCAAAAAATAGTAATCTGGGATTAAACTCACATTAAAATAAGGATTTTTGAATTTTAATTTAAAGGATAAAATCAATACAGAAATAAATTTTATTAAACTTTGTGTGTAAAATATATATACTGCAGTTAATCTTAATGAAATGAACACTATATTTTAAATCGTTGTAATCTGATAAAAAGTTGATTAAGTTTACAAACAGATGATGGCACATGTAATGAAAATTTTTATTGAAGTAAACGAAATTAAAGAAAGCAGATAACATTTGAATTACCTGTATTGCATAAATAAAAATCGAACATTAAAGCTTTTAGGTAAAATCCTGACTTTATTTTGTATTACAAGGACTAAATCTGCACACTGATACAGGAAATGTCTCTTTCACTAGCCATAGGAAATACAACGAGATTATAAAATGATATGCACAAGTGTTAATTTCTGGTTTTTAATGGCTTTATAACAAAAATTCAAGTACAGATTTGAAAGTACATCTACATATAGATAAACATGTTGCAAACTGTAGAAGGAGCAGGTTAGATTTGCAATTATATATGCATACTATATTTTATTAAGGAGACACCACTATTGAAATATGAAGGGTGGTCAATGTTTTGGAAAAATTTGTCTCATATTTGTCAAAATTAATCAATTAAAATTCTATTTATACTGAGGAAGAAGGAGAGAGCCTGAACCCACATTCATTCTGTTTTGGAACCCTAATGCTTCAATTATATGTAAACACCTAGGTTGACCTGTGAGCATTAAATCAGTTTTTTTCAGGATAAGTGTACAAACAATATTAGTTTTACAGTCAGTTAAAGGAGGATACAGAAATATATTGATTGGTCAGGTTACTCCATATATTTCAGTGTCCCCTTTGTAACTGATTTATAATTAATTTATCTGGGTGATGAAATAACATTCCATTAATTTTTGTTCTGTCATTAGAACAACAAACCTGACAGCCACCATATTGTTTGTGCATTTTACCATCAGATCATGTAATTCCAAGGAGAAGGAAAAAGTCATGGGAGAGGGGATAAAACGCAAGGAGTGACAGGATACAAGTCATGTGAAAACAGAATACAAGAAAATCTTAGGGTTGGTACCAAATCAATAGTTGTAAAAGGCCCATATAAGACAATAAAGAGACAGCATTTCAACAGTCTAAACTAGGTGGGCCCCACCGACCTTGAGGTCAAGGTCAAAGGTCATCTACCATGGTATGCGACACATCACCTTGATATTATCTACCCACATTCCAAATATCAAAAGCCTACCTCAAAAGATAAAAGTTACAGCCCGGACATGAATTTATCATACAGAAAGCAATAATGTGACCTCAAGGTCAAAGTTCAAGGTCAAAGGTTATCAACCATGGTATGCGACACATTGCCTTGATATTATCTACCTACATTCCAAAAATCAAAAGCTTAACCTCAAAAGATAAAGAAGTTAAAGCCCAGACACAAATAGTTCGGACGGACGGACGGATGGACAGACTGATCACTCTAGAGCCCTAATAATAATTTGACTGTGGAAATGGAAAGGACCAATGACCAAAGACCATTTAAGGTATCCGACCTATAAATAAAGTCACCATTTAATTTTATTTTTTGACCGTTTTTTTTACAGCTTTATTAAATCAATATGTTGCTAATTAATGATACCAATTAAATATATTGTTTTAGTTTAAGTTAATGTTAGCAAAAAATATTAGTTACTTGAGTAGTATTTCCGATGTTTGCCGAACATTACCGAGGTCTGCTCCATTGAAAAGCAATGAACATCTGGGACACCAAACATGATATGGTGGTCAATTGTGGTCCAGATACCTAAAGACATCCTAGAAAAGTATAGATGGGTGGGATGAAAAATAAAGCCTAATGAGCAAATTGTAGTCTACACCTACATAATGATACTTTAACATGCAAGACATAGCATTCACGTCCTACTGTCCTATGTAAGAAAGAAAGAATCCAACAAACAAGTCAAAAAGCTGGATATAATTTGTGTGACATATTTGAGTATCTGTATAGTATTTTGTTTTTGGTTTTTTTCAGCAAGACAAACTGATCAAGTAAACACAACATGTTAAAAACAGTACAAAAACTAGATAATAGTGTATGTGACATGTTTGATTGTCCATCTGCTTAAATTTTTTATTTTTAACAAAACAAACTTGTCAAGTACATCATAAAATTGTATTAATGTTAAACAGTACTATAAGCTGGACAAGTATTTGTAAGTAGTTAGATAAGATAATTGATAGGTATAAATAGATAATAATACATGTATAGTCAAGTAGTAATGACTCACAGAACATTGTCACAATGCTATTTGTCGTCCTTGTAAGAGTGCAACAAATCTTAAACTTAAATTTTAAAATTTTAATTCTTAAAACAAATATTATTTATTTAATATTAATGTAACCAAGTTAATTAACTTTTTTAGATATTTAAAAAGAGTGCATGTTTAAATTTACAAACAGTATAAATAAAATGTAGGATATTCATACAAAATGATTTAAGGACTCACAAATGTGAATCTGTAAAGACTTCTTAGTATCCACAATTTTAAAGACTTTTTTTAGGAAAAAGACAACTTTAAATTGCTCTTCAAAAATAACATATTAAATCTGGTGACAAGTGACATTGTACCAGTTAAAGATTTTTTTCTTAGGCAAAAAAATTATTGGTACTGATAAAAGAAATTTTTAAAATGACATTTACATAAATTGATTTGTTTATTTGGATAGTATTTAATGGAACTTTTAGCATTTTTCAGCTTATTGTGACGTCCAGTTTCGGGAGGAAGCCAGAGTACCCAGAGAAACCCCCCCCCCAACTATTGTAGGTAAAATGGCAATTCTTACCAATATCAATAGTAGACAAACTACCTGAACCAGTCAGCAAATACACAAATTGAAATTATAGACATATTTTTCATATGATCTTACCAAATTGAAGCATTTTATTACTGCATACTAGCAGTTCAGAGGCAGAACGGATCTTACTCTAATATTCTGTTTGTTTGAATGGTGTTCACCACTTTCAGCAATGTTTGGGCTATATAATGGCATCCAGTTTTTATTGGGATGTAAGTGGGAGTACAGGGTAAAAACCCACCACCTTTGGTAGGAAATCTGAAAATCCTTGTCAGTTAAGATTGGAGTCTAGTACGCCAAACACACAATAAGACTTGAAGCACAACTTCAGTGTGGACAGAAACTTAATCAACAGTAACTACCTTAACCACTCTGCCACTGATACCCCTACAAACACAACCACGCGGCCACTGATACCTGTAAAAACAATTTAAGATTAAATATATATTTTTAAAGTGATCTTACTTAATTTTAGCATTTCTTCACTGCATATTTCAGAGGCAGAGCGGACCTTACTCTAATATTCTGTATCCCTGGGTCTGTTCCATGGTAATGCTCTGCACCATCAACTAAAAAAAATAAAATAAATGTCAGCATTTCTCCAAATGCAAAATTCATATTCCCATTTAAATAAATAATGGCAACAAAAAAGTAAATACTTTTTAGTGTATTGTTTCCTCACCCCTTAAATTCATGTGCACTTTTAGTTGTCATAACATTGACCTTTGACATTTGGACCAATAAACGAAACATGAAGATCAGATTTGAAAAATTACATGTAAGGCTTTCTTTTCCTGAAAATAAAATATACATGGCTCTTATCTAAGAAGGAAATAAAATGTATTTTTATTGTTAAATGCCATCGACAATTATTTTGGTGGAGGTAACTAAATATCGGTGGTGTTATGGTGCCATGGAGGGAATGTCAGTAATAAAACGTATTTCAATATATCAAACATTTACAAATATTGTTGTCTTCACACAAAAAAATTATGCATTAAATGCAGTCTATTGTCACAGGTAGTTGGTCAAAGAATGGTAACAATTTAAAATAAATCTATGAGCTAATGCTCACTAGGGATACCAACACTTTCATAAAAGGTATTTATTAAACAGGAAGTGGATGACCTTGGAACATAAAATTGCTACACACCATATGGTATAAATAGATAAAGCAATATGCAAAGTATCAGGCTTCTGCATCCTATTGATGCTTAGAAAACTGCGACAGAAATTTTTTGTTGCCGAGGGAGGAATGGACGGACAAGGTTAAAACAGTTTACCCCCTATTCTTCAAAGCGAGGTTTAAAAAGTCATAGTCAAACCTGTCTTAGCGACCCCCTCCATATATAATGACTTCTTGTGTTATGCTACTGTATTTATTCCTCCCCAGCATTTTCCCCACTAATGTTACCTTTATATAATGACTCCCTGTCTTACGCGACTAACATCAGTGTTTTCCGTTTAGTGAAAAAATATGTCTAAAAGGACTATCGAGACAGTTAAAGTCATTAAACAATAAATAAACCCTGTCTGACAAAAACAAGATTTGTAGACCATTGTCAATTCCAAGCTCCTTTGAAACGTAAAACAAAGTTGGAACAGCCCTCAATTTAGTCTAGTAAAATGGTTGCCTGGGCGCCTAAATTGACGTTTTGGCGACTAAAAATAATTAAAAAGTTGAATTGGCAACTTCTAATTTTTGTTAGTGGCAACCAGAAAATACAGAAAAAAATCGTTCCCAAACGGACTTTTTTCTAGAATTTAGTTATTTGTCATTTAGGCGTTTGAAAGTAGCGAGATTTTAATGCAAATTCAAGCATCTATCGGATTTCTTTCTTGTTGGTCCAATATGTCATTTCACTCTCCTTTTAATAAGATACCCCAAAAATTCCGGGAACATGGCAAGTAAACAATCTCCTTTTGGCTACCAAAATTTTGACTTGGCAAGTAAATTTTGGAGGTTGGTAGGCAGAAGGCTACCTGATATTAAAAGGTACTTTGACGGCTGTTGGAAGCTAAAAAAAATGTTTTTATCGTCTTAGAAGAGAAAGTTCAGATTGCCCTGTCAATTTGAATAGTTGTCTGTCGTTATTAGAATTTAATATTATTTAGTTGGAAATGATGATGTTTCTCACAACGTCGTGTGTATAACATGTCCAAGCCATTTTGTTTTACAAAGGGGAATAACTAATATGAACCAGTGTATATCCTTTCTGGATATAGCGTATCGTTAAAACAAGGATAAGGAATAAAGTTGATGTGCATTTAATACAATTGGAAATCAAAACACTCATAACAGTTATGTATTTTGTACTTTCCTTATAACATGAAATAAATGTCATATTTTACTTTTTATTAATAATAATACAGGTCTACAATTAACTCTTTCACAAGCTGACATAATGACTGTGCTAACTGGTATGCAAACATGTATGTATAAAGACCCCATGTCTTATGTGACCTTTATTAAAATTTCCCTTCAAAGGTCAATTAACACAGGATTGACTGTACCACATTTGGTCTGCAATTCCTTTCTGGAAAAGAAAATACCATGAGAATCTTGACACGATATGCAATTTGTACAAGCAGTAGCAAGTCTTCAAGGAGGATTACTACAAAATAAATATTTCTTGTCAGCAAAAACTAACCTTCCTGGACAATCCCTCTGTCTTGTATTCTGTAATTGAAAGATGTGAATGGGGCTACTGGTGATTTGGCCACCAAAACCTGGATAAAGAGAGATAACTCTAATATTTTCATCAATTTTGGATTTCACAGTACTAAATAAAGAACATTTGATAAATAAAGAAAATGTTATAAAAAATCAAGTCTGCATTACAACAAATGTCTTGTGTGTAAAAAGTGTTGAATAAAAGGTTAAATAATAGAAGCATTATGTTTATTTGTTGACTAAATTTCTTTGTAATGCCATGTGGAGAATCCATGATTAATTTGACTATGTGCTTCAATTGTTTGTTGTACTACTAAGTAAGGTCCGCCATCCAACAGTAATTAATAAAAGTGGATAAAACATATGTAATACAATGTCCCCTACTCATATGGAAAATACATCTGATTATAAGGAGGGGTTTGTTTTTAAACTCAGATTAGCTCATATAGTTGGGAATAGGTGTAGAAAACAGATATTTTTAAGTACTGTCCCATGTCAAACACCATTTACTCCTAGAAGTACTTTCTTGATAAAAAAAATAGCAGTTAATAGTGCACTCTTACTTTTCTCCAGGGGTGGACAATATATTGATGGTAAGGACTAAATTAATAAGGGAAACAGCCTAAAAATATACATATTTAATAGTTCTTGTGCAGTGCAATTCTACACATCACAAGATGCTTATATTTCAAGTTTGAATTGAATAAACCTTTTTTCCTAAAACATAAATTAATAAATAAGAGAGATAACTCAACAATAATCATAAGTAGAGTTATGGTTCCTGTGCACTAAGATTTATTCAATTCTTAAAGTCTGAAGTCTGTATGTCAAACAGTTATAGAGATAACTGGCAACTGACTAGACAAAAACAAAAACTGATAATAAAATTTAAAAAAACAATATAATAACATAAAAAAACATATGAACTAGTAATAAAATTAAAAACATGAACTCCTAATAAAATTAAACAGACAACTAACCTGTCTGCTGTCCCCCTCCAGATACTGTAGAATCAATCATGTGTTGACATTATGACTCCAGGTGTTACCCAGACAACTAACCTGTCTGCTGTCCCCCTCCAGATACTGTAGAATCAATCGTGTGTTGACGTTATGACTCCAGGTGTTACCCAGACAACTAACCTGTCTGCTGTCCCCTTCCAGATACTGTAAAATCAATCGTGTGTTGACGTTATGACTCCAGGTGTTACCCAGACAACTAACCTGTCTGCTGTCCCCCTCCAGATACTGTAAAATCAATCGTGTGTTGATGTTATGACTCCAGGTGTTACCCAGACAACTAACCTGTCTGCTGTCCCCCTCCAGATACTGTAGAATCAATCCTGTGTTGATGTTATGACTTCAGGTGTTACCCAGACAACTAACCTGTCTGCTGTCCCCCTCCAGATACTGTAGAATCAATCATGTGTTGACATGACTCCAGGTGTTACCCAGACAACTAACCTGTCTGCTGTCCCCCTCCAGATACTGTAGAATCAATCATGTGTTGACATGACTCCAGGTGTTACCCAGACAACTAACCTGTCTGCTGTCCCCCTCCAGATACTGTAGAATCAATCGTGTGTTGACGTTATGACTCCAGGTGTTACCCAGACAACTAACCTGTCTGCTGTCCCCCTCCAGATACCGTTGAATCAATCGTGTGTTGACATTATGACTCCAGGTGTTATCCAGACAACTAACCTGTCTGCTGTCCCCCTCAAGATACTGTAGAATCAATCCTGTGTTGATGTTATGACTCCAGGTGTTACCCAGACAACTAACCTGTCTGCTGTCCCCCTCCAGATACTGTAGAATCAATCGTGTGTTGACGTTATGACTCCAGGTGTTACCCACATAACTAACCTGTCTGCTGTCCCCCTCCAGATACTGTAGAAGCAATCCTGTGTTGATGTTATGACTTCAGGTGTTACCCAGACAACTAACCTGTCTGCTGTCCCCCTCCAGATACTGTAGAATCAATCCTGTGTCGACGTTATGACTCCAGGTGTTACCCAGACAACTAACCTGTCTGTTGTCCCCCTCCAGATACTGTAGAATAAATCGTGTGTTGATGTTATGACACCAGGTGTTACCCAGACAACTAACCTGTCTGCAGTCCCCCTCCAGATACTGTAGAATCAATCCTGTGTCGACGTTATGACTCCAGGTGTTACCCAGACAACTAACCTGTCTGCTGTCCCCCCTCCAGATACTGTAGAATCAATCGTGTGTTGATGTTATGACTCCAGGTGTTACCCAGACAACTAACCTGTCTGCTGTCCCCCTCCAGATACTGAAGAATCAATCATTTGTTGACATTATGACTCCAGGTGTTACCCAGACAACTAATCTGTCTGCTGTCCCCCCTCCAGATACTGTAGAATCAATCGTGTGTTGATGTTATGACACCAGGTGTTACCCAGACAACTAACCTGTCTGCAGTCCCCCTCCAGATACTGTAGAATCAATCCTGTGTTGATGTTATGACTTCAGGTGTTACCCAGACAACTAACCTGTCTGCTGTCCCCCTCCAGATACCGTTGAATCAATCGTGTGTTGACATTATGACTCCAGGTGTTACCCAGACAACTAACCTGTCTGCTGTCCCCCTCCAGATACTGTAGAATCAATCATGTGTTGACATGACTCAAGGTGTTACCCAGACAACTAACCTGTCTGCTGTCCCCCTCCAGATACTGTAGAATCAATCATGTGTTGACATGACTCAAGGTGTTACCCAGACAACTAACCTGTCTGCTGTCCCCCTCCAGATACTGTAGAAGCAATCCTGTGTTGATGTTATGACTTCAGGTGTTACCCAGACAACTAACCTGTCTGCTGTCCCCCTCCAGATACTGTAGAATCAATCCTGTGTCGACGTTATGACTCCAGGTGTTACCCAGACAACTAACCTGTCTGCTGTCCCCTTCCAGATACTGAAGAATCAATCATTTGTTGACATTATGACTCCAGGTGTTACCCAGACAACTAATCTGTCTGCTGTCCCCCCTCCAGATACTGTAGAATCAATCGTGTGTTGATGTTATGACACCAGGTGTTACCCAGACAACTAACCTGTCTGCAGTCCCCCTCCAGATACTGTAGAATCAATCGTGTGTTGACATTATGACTCCAGGTGTTACCTAGTGCTGCAGTAACATAACCGGCCTCTGTTTCTGGTACAATTTCAGCTTAAATCAAGAAACATATCTTATTTAACAATGTCATATTTCTGTCACTGCTTATGCTTTAAAACAAGTGTGGACACAGAAAAACGTCTCGCCTGCATTCCGCATCAGTAACGAAAATAAATTTCGTCATAAGCATTATTTAAATAGCATTAAATATCAGCAGCGGCCTGTATACAATATATTGTCACCATACCCTGCATAGTTACAGGGGAACAGCCGTAACCCAAAAACTTTAACGTAGTCACTGGACCATGAAATTGAGGTCAAGGTCAGGTGGAACCTACCTGAAAGTCATGTACTATTAATCAGCAACCTATATACCAAATATTGTCATCCTACCATGCGTAGTTACAGAGGAACTATCGTAACCCAAAAACTTTAACGCAGTCGCTGGACCGTGAAATTGAGGTCAAGGTCAGGTGACACCTACCAGACAGTCATGTACTAGTCATCAGCAACCTATACACCAAATATTGTCATCCTACCATGTGTAGTTACAGAGGAACTGTCGTAACCCAAAAACTTTAACGTAGTCGCTGGACCGTGAAATTGAGGTCAAGGTCAGGTGACACCTACCAGACAGTCATGTACTAGTCATCAGCAACCTATACACCAAATATTGTCATCCTACCATGCGTAGTTACAGAGGAACTGTCGTAACCCAAAAACTTTAACGTAGTCGCAGGACCGTGAAATTGAGGTCAAGGTCAGGTGACACCTACCAGACAGTCATGTACTAGTCATCAGCAACCTATACACCAAATATTGTCATCCTACCATGCGTAGTTACAGAGGAACTGTCGTAACCCAAAAACTTTAACGTAGTCGCTGGACCGTGAAATTGAGGTCAAGGTCAGGTGACAGGTGACTGACTGGCAAGTACTCATCATAAGCTACCTCTGTACCAAATTTGATGGACCTAGGGCTTGGGCTTACAAAGATATGAAGCAAGATGTCAAGTGTTTACGCCGCCGCCGGATTCCCATACATATGTCTCGCCTCCAGCGACTTTCGTCGCAGGCGAGACAAAAATTATGAGGAAGCTCTTTTGGAACCTAATATTGTAGTTTTGGAAATCTTTCAAATTTTGTTTAAATATGTTATGTGAACCAGCAATTCAAATTGTTCATGAAAATGGTAATACTTTTAAAACTTATTGATTATTAATATATTGCATATCACTGGTTGTAAGGTAAGAAATTTTTACTTTTTTGTAACAAGTCCCATATATTTGTAAAAACATTTTGTTGTTGTTTTAAAATAACTAACCTCCTTCCTCCAAATCTGATGGTGTTGGGTTTTGTCCAAACCGTGTTGTTATCTGATTAGTTACAACTACCTAAAATTAACAAAAAATTACCATTCACTAAACCAAACAAGTGTGGACACAGAAAAACTTCTCGCCTGAATTCCGCATCAGTAACAAAAATAAATTTCGTCATAAGCATTACGTAAATAGCATTAATTATGAGCAGCGGCCTGTATACCAAATATTGTCACCATACTATGCATAGTTACAGAGGAACTGTCCTAATACAAAAACTTTAACGAAGTCACTGAACCGTGAAATTGAGGTCAAGGTCAGGTGACACCTACCAGACAATCATGTACTATTCATCAGCAACCTATATACCAAATATTGTCATCCTACCATGCTTGGTTACAGGGGAACAGCAGTAACCTAAAAACTTTAATGTAGTCACTGGACCGTGAAATTGAGGTCAAGGTCACGTAGCACCTACCAAACAGTCATGTACTATTTATCAGCAACCTATATACCACATATTCTCATCCTACCATGCATAGTTACAGAGAAACTGCAGTAACACAAAAAACGTTAACATAGTCGCTGGACCGTGAAATTGAGGTCAAGGTCAGGTGACATCTACCAGACAGTCATGTACTAATCATAAGCAACTTATATACCAAATATTGTCATCCTACCATGCGTGGTTACAGAGGAACTGTCGAAACCCAAAAACTTTAACATAGTTGCTGGACCGTGAAATTGAGGTCAAGGTCAGGTGACACCTACCAGACAGTCATGTACTAGTCATCAGCAACCTTTAAACCAAATATTGTCATCCTACCATGCGTGGTTACAGAGGAACTGTCGTAACCCAAAAACTTTAACGTAGTCGCTGGACCGTGAAATTGAGGTCAAGGTCAGGTGACACCTACCAGACAGTCATGTACTAGTCATCAGCAACCTATACACCAAATATTGTCATCCTACCATGCGTAGTTACAGAGGAACTGCCGTAACCCAAAAACTTTAACGTAGTCGCTGGACCGTGAAATTGAGGTCAAGGTCAGGTGACAGGTGACTGACTGGCAAGTACTCATCATAAGCTACCTCTGTACCAAATTTGATGGACCTAGGGCTTGAGCTTACAAATATATGAAGCAAGATGTCAAGTGTTTACGCCGCAGCCGGATTCCCATACATATGTCTCGCCTCCAGCGACGAAAGTCGCAGGCAAGACAATAAAAACTGTTGTGAAAATCTGAAAACAAAAAGCAAGTCTCTGTATGAATTGATTGAACTTATTTCGGATCAATGCTTTTTAAATACAAAAAGAGAGATATTACTTTAAGTAAGGGTGTTACATTCTACCAATGCATCACAATATTGTCTTCTCTCTATTCAATTGTGTCTGCTGGAATGATTCGATCTGATAAACACACCACTTGGATTCTTCACAAGTGAGGAAGTAAAAGTCAAAAAAAAAATTTTTGACAAACCCAGTTTGATAAAAAAAATACATGTATACAGTTAAATCCACTTTAATGCAAACTGGTTAATAGCAAAATTTGGTTTATGACAAACTTTTTCCAAACATCAAACCATTTACCATTGAACCAATGTAAAATTGACCTTTTAATTGCAAAGCATTTAATAGAAAAATTCACCTATAAAAGCAAACCTTGTGGAAAATGTTGAAAAGTGCTGTTTATTTGCAAAAATTGCAATTAAATTTGAAAGTTTGACACATTGTTGTAATTGATCATCTCTGAAGAACTATGTCAATACAAAAACTGTTACATCATTGGAACCGGATGCTTCAAACTTTGTATTGTTTTAAAGAACAAAAATATTATATAAAATTAGTGTTTTTTCTTTATCTTTAAATATTTTTAGTATTTCAATATATATGCACAAAATGTTGAATTACATGTATAGTGTACCGTTATTCACGTAATGTTCTTTATTTTCAAAATGTTAACATCAGACGCCATATTGTTTTACACAAATCATCACATGATCTACACATACATGTTCTAGTTTTAGACAAACATAGAACACTCTTGCATTAAGTAAATTAATGATTACAATCTAATGATTAAATCAAAAGAATTTAATAAATATATTTTTCTTTAATCCATAGATCATCAGAAGTTAGTTATCATCCATTAGGAAATTGTTAATTTTTTTGGGTTCAATTCATGCATGTTAATCAGCACATCAAAGGAAAATTGAGAAATAAAAATAAACTGTTTATTAATTCGGTTTTGAGCAGTGTTTACAGTAAGAGCTTGGATTACAAACATTTCATATTATTTTTTATATAAAATGAATCAACTGTAAGGGTTAATCATTCAGTGAACCAAAATGTTGAAGAGAAAGCGTAACGATTTGAGTTTAAGTAATCAATGTTGTTAAACTTCTTGACCAGAAGTCAACCCAGACCGAAATATGGGTTGTTCTATATCTTATATATAAAATATATTTGCCGTATTAACGCTAAGCATGATGAGATAAGGAATTAGTATGAATCTAACTCCAACCCAGAATGCAAACGGCAGAGGACTGGTAAATCTGCTGATGTTAAAGCGGCCCATGCAATATGGTTTACCGATGCTAGGTCATGGGACATTCCATTCTCTGGTCCTGTCCTAGAGGAGAAAGCTAAGGACCTAGCTTTGGTACTACACCAGCCAGACTTCAACCCTACTCAAGGATGGCTAGCAAGATGGAAGACCAAAAATAATATCGTTATAAAAAAAACAGCACGGCGAGAAGAAAGATTCCGACATTAATGCAGCCGATCACTGTGTTGCTAACGTCCTACCAGACCTACTGCAAAGTTATAAGCCAGAAGACATTTACAACGCTGAGGAGACAGGGATCTACTACAGAGCTTTATCCAGCGGCACACTGACACAAAAGTCACAACAAATAAACGGTGGCAAAAAGACTTTGTTTTCTCCCTCCAAACACAACTGCAGTAATCCAACTTGTGACCAAGGAATTATTTGAAATCTTAAAGGCCATTAAAGATCACAAGTCGTACAAAAAATTATTGGAGACGTTGACTCAAACCAGGAACTCAGTGCTAATGACATTTCAAAGAAACTGACTCTGCTAGACGCCATCCATATGCTGACAACAAGCTGTAGAAACGTCAAACCCATGACTATTTCCAATTGCTTCAGAAAAGCCGGCTTCAATGTTCAACATGATAATGATTCAACACCAGACGCCACAACTGACGACATCTAACTTTCACATCAGAAGACCCAGCCCGAATTCAAAACATTTATTGACCATGACCAAGCTACAGAGTGCCTCAATTCTAAAAGATAAACCATCATACAATAAAGAAGAATCTGACCAAAGTGAAGACGAGGGCGAGACCGAGTACAAACTACCCATTACATAAAATCACGCAGAGTCATGCCTCAAAGACTTGCAATGTAGTCGTTTCTATATGCCCTTTACACACACACAAGGTAGAAAATAGGTCGTTTGAGTAATTTAAAATTGACAAGGCAAACAATAAAAATATAAACAAATATACGATTATTTTGACATCTTTATTAACCATTAATTCAAATCGCTAAAATCAGTGGGCAACAGTGTCTGTTCGAAATACACAACAAATTAAGTCAGCTGATTCTTACTTCCAGCTTTTATCGCGAGTTCAATGTTTTCTGCTTATCTCAAAAACCAGTTTATTGCAAATTGCCAAATTGGCTGTGCAATTAAGTGGATTCAACTGTACTAATGCAAACAACATACCTAAAGAACAGTTAATTTTTGAAAGTGCACAAGTCTTCGCAATTGAAAAACTTACTTCTAGTGAGTTTCAAATACATGTATATATCACATACCAGAACCTACGTATTGATTTGTATCCAATCATTTCAAAGTGGTATCATTATACAGATACTTTAAGGGCACTAAGGGGAAAAAAAATTATTAGCTTCTCAGGCCCCGACCTGGCGTTTCCCTTTAACCCGCCGAATTAGTAGTTTTTTATCATACCAAAAAAAAAAATTAATAATAAGCAGTTCCGCGTCCCGCCCAAAGTTTGTCGCATCTGTTTCCATTACCAGTCAAATTTATGATTGTGATCTTAATAATCAGCAAAACGTTTTCATAAACTTGCTTTAACACGTGGTGTGGTGATTTAAATATACATTGTTTTTTAAACTTCAGTCAGTATGGCATCGTCTTCTGTGTCATGCCAAGTCCTCTCAGGAGGAAAAACGATAATACTGTGGACAATTAATTGCGATTATGTGACAGAGAGTACACTTGGGGACTTTCCACAAGTAGATGCCCAAAAAAAACAACAAAAACAAAAAAAGTGCCCCGCCTCATTAAAAAACTGTCCATTCAAAATTCCAATAATTTTCACAGTACATACTGGAATGGAGAAAACTTCAGCTAGATATTTCAAGATGGCTGCCTGTTGTGACAGGAAGTTGGTTCTATCAATCAGACTCTTCCCACCACTTCCACTATATTCTTTCCTCACTAATGATGCTACTGAATCGACGACTATTAGCTTTATTTTCTTTGTAATTATTTCTTCTTCTAAAGATGTTAGTCTGTAAAAAATAAGTGTATGTTTTACAAGTATACTGTACAGATATATTTCTGGTGATAAATGAACTCTGATTATGGTAAAACCAGGAGAGTTGGGCTGCAACATATTTCATACTTTGTGAAGCATACAAAGCTCGGCTCTATATTTTTGTTAAATGTCATATATCTGTATAAACTGTTTTCCCCAAAGAAAAAATTATGTAATCAGAAAAGACTTAAATATTATAAAATAATAATAATAGGATAATATGCCAGATTAAAAGAGGAATGTGCTTAAAAACTATTTATGAATTTGTAATACTCATAAAGCATGCCATAGTTTGGATCATCATTACAATTTTTAAACCACTGCTATTTTTATCAGGCCATTTTTTTTAAAGATTGTATGTGTTCTACCAAACATTCCAGTGAAAACAATTGTGGACTGTGAGCAGGCTCACAAAGGGATACCCCCAGCTTCGCTATCAAGTCCAATTATCTCCCCTTAATGATATCCGAGGTAAATAAAAATCCTTCATGCACATCTACATATAATGTACTTCCTTTATGCTCAGTTTCATTAAATTTCATCAAGCGGTTAAGGAGGAGTTGCACTTGCAAGGAACGTGGACAGATGAACAGACAGACAGGGTGATTCCTATAAACCCCACAAACAAGTTTGCAGAGGTATAAAAAATATGGATCTTTTTAATGCGTTTATTATAGTTAACGAGGCTTTTTATTGAGGTTAAAGAAAACATAACCTTTATAACTGTAAATACCTATTGATAAGAGAAGAACAGGTCTGCTGGACATCTACAAAGACACCTTTAGTCAGCTCCAACAACTGCTCTTCTGCACTGTAATAGGTAGGGTATTTACTCTGAGCCACTTGAACCAATCTAAATAAATTTTAAAAAAGCCAAGACAGTTGGCATAAAAATAAAGCTAAATTGCACATTAACGTCTATGTTACTTGTATCAGGAGTAAAATCAGGACAAATTTAATTGTGTTTCCTTTAGTGGTGTTCTGATGATCGGTTTAAGTCGCAAATCGGTTGGTTTAGGTTAGCGATGTCAATAATCGATTGAAAAAAGTGCCAATCGATTGCCGTCGTGAATTTCCGGATTTACTTTAAGTTCCACTTCCGGTCCGTTACATTAAAATTAGTGTATTAATCAATAATAATGGCGGATTGTAACAACGGCGTGGTAGTTGTTGCAAATAAAAATGACAATGCACTACCGAAATAACCGGACACACAAATAAATAATAGCTGAAAACAATTATTAATTATCCAGGAGGCCGTGCGAGATTATAAGTTTGGAAATAATTTGGTTTTCATAAGATACGAGCGTTAGGAGGATGACAGTGACCGGCAACAAAGACAACAATTTTTTTGAAAATTCTTGAAAACTAATTAGGAAATAAATTAGCATACTATGAAAAAGATGGAATTCGTCTGTCAATTATATTTTATTAAATTTATTTTAGCATCTACAGTAGGGTTTCTTCTACCACACCAATCTGAACTATAGACGTGTATAGTCACTCAATCAAAATATTCGAATGAAAATGAGTCGGTATTCCTGCATAACTAAAATTGGAATAAAACTTGTATTTATATAAACTAAATTTTAAATATTAAAAGGTGTCATTATGTAGGAAAATGTTTAAAGATACTCAGAATGCATGCTGTTACCTTAGATGTTTGGGGTGGGGCTAGATGGCACCCAAGCACTCTGCTATGTCAGTTGTTTTTAAATTCTATTTTTTTCTGTTCTAAAATTCTGAGATTAAAAGTAGGGGAAAAAAATGTTAACATGAAAAAATACAAACATACAGAGCCCAAAAGTGAAGATTAAGTTTTTACATTTTTTTTAGTGCTATCCTGCAAATTATAAAATTTAACTTAATTTTATGAAACAATACATGCACTTTGACAGAATAAAACACACCATTTACCCTATTGTTCTATATATTATTTATTAGCCATATCAAAACGACAATAATTTCTGAATTCATGTATGTTCTATAATCAAGAATTATACACATCACCATATGAGTCATAGTAAAAAGACAATTTTGTGCTGAAAAAGTTGGGTCCCTAACAATGTTGTTAGGCTCCGAGATTTCTAGGCACAGGAGTCCAGCTGGCTACTAAAGGAAAAATAGTTAAGTTTTATCCATGCATACAGTGTATTCACGACTGATTAGTTACAAATACACCATAAACTTTTGACTTGCAACAAGTTCCTTTGAATTTTTGCTATTAGAGAGTTACATCCTTATTATCAACATTTCCTAATCTATCCACTTGTGTACATAGATGGATATTAAAGGAAATGATGTAATTCGCTAATAGCAAAAAAATTCAAAGGGACTTGTGGCAAGTCTACATAAACTTGAGTCAACAGTGAACAAAAACATGAGAAAAGAAACTGAACTGCTTAATGTTCAAATATAAAAATGAAACTGTATTTAATTAATTGTATATTCCAAAGTATGAAACAAAAGTTAGTTAAAACTGTCAAAATTGATGCAAAAACATAAAGCAAAAGCATAAGATCAACAAGGAATAAAGCAAAATCTAAATAACCATCATTTTACAAATACTAAATGACTAAATGCACGTGCACATATTCCTGCAAAACTATCAACTTTAGTCTTCTTAAAGCCAAAATAGCATCAAGTCATTGCAATTTCAAACAAAACGATTTTATCTAATAGTCGGTTGGTTGGGGCTGATCGATAGTAATAGATAATCGGTTCATGTTTTAAACTGATTGAACAACACTAGTTTCCTTTCCCTAACTTGACTAACCAGTCCTGTATGGACATGCAAACAGAAAAATATTTCAACAAAAAATGTCTTTTGTATTTCCCACTGATGTGTAGTTCATACCAGTTTACCAAATCTACACAAAAAACATATTTTAATGTGTTTACAACTTTTTTTAAGGATGTTACGATCTTAAAAGAAGTACCGGGATCTACCGTAAAGCCGCCCAGGGCGGTAAAACGGAAAAATTACAAATTTTGAGAAAAAATATGGACCAAATAACAGCCCAGGGCGCTTACAGGATGTCACTGATAGTGACATGTTGAACGCTGTTGCAGCGTGTTTCCACACTTGCCATTACCTGGCCGAGCGATCAATTAAATTTTAAGTCTGTGATGGACACAGTATTGATTTTTGTACCTTAATTAAATAAACAATCATATCTGTTGTGTTTTTCTTTATTTGTATAAATAAATTATGATATATCATCTCAGTTTTCATTTGTAATCATCTGTTATCGATCGATTGTATGTCAATGAAACTGTATGTATAAATAGATTGCGACTTGGGGCTCCATAAAGGGATTATGTATTGTGAAACTGAAATGAAATAAACGATTACGAACTTCATTAAAAAATACGATGTTTTTTGCCTGGAGTGTTAGTCAATTCCGACTCACGGCTACACCATTCTCTTAAGCGTTTTCGGTCAATGCCAAGCTCACGGGATGCAGCAGATAAGTTACCAGAAAGTTCCTTTACACGTTTTATAGATTCTAATTTATCATTTATCGTGTACGATTTTTGAGATCGTTTCGGCGCATTCTCTTTACCCTCCATACTAGAGACTGATACAGTGATAAATTGTCTTTCTATTTAAACAAAAAGCTGTCAATTACTCAATGTTCACTTGGCTTCTATCTATTTTAACACACTGGTAAATTTCCTTTTATTTTGGTAATTAATTATTCAATTGTTTTGATAACTGTTTACAGATCACCACAATCCCTTATATTTGTGCAAATAATTAACACATAAATTATAGTTCAATTAACTTAAGATGGAAGTTAATCAAGTTTAACTTGTTATTATAAACGATCCTTTTACGACATTATTATGAGCAATTACATATCCCATCTGGTACCTCGCAATATGTAAATCTCGTGTCTGAATCTTTTGTATGTTTGACTCCAAGGCTTCAAACATGTGTGTGCAAGCGTCTTTAGTCTAAAATTTTTGCACAATTTTGACATTCAAAACCACAAAAACTACCGTAACAATGATTTTAAACTCAATATCTCAATATGAAAAAAAAATTGTGACCCCAAATAACCGCCCACCTAAAATAACCGCCCATGGGCGATTTATCGGCTGGGCGGCTTTACGGTAGATCCCGGTATAATAATACAACAAGAAGATCTAATCACACAAGCTATTGAAGCACTAATAAATTGGTTTTACTTTACAAACTAGATCACTCTTCTGTAAACAAAATGCATATTTGGAATGGGCTACAACAGACAGCAAAATAATAACTGATAGACAGTTTATTATGTTGACTAATTTTATTTTTAGAAGATACAATTGTTGGAGGGCATAGCCAACCATAGGCAAGTACAATGTAATACATTTTATAACTTTAGATCAGAGTCAAGAGAACTTGTTTACTATAAATGTACAATGAGTTCAGCATATATCTAAGAAGTGATAGATAAGCCATGGTGAACTGTAGAGGCATACAACACTTAGTTAGTACACTTCACAACAAGGGACCATGTATTACTGCATGGCTAATCCCCAGAAAAGACGCTGAAAAGATGACCAGATTTCACATCAATTGAAAACAAAAACATGGTACCTCGCAGCAGAGAATGCAGATAATGTAGGTAATGTAGCTAGTACACTCAACCGAGTCTTACCACAGCCAGACGTACCTCTCAGCAGAGAATGCAGATTCCGTGTCAATGTACATGACACAGCCATCAAGGCCTCCCATATTGGTAGGTAATGTAGCTAGTACACTCAACATTATACAGAACTGAGTCTTACCACATCCAGATGGTCCTGCAATCTGAAAAAGACAAATCTAGATACATTGGTATTTAAGAAAAAACATCAGAGAAAATTTAATGAATTGATAGTAATTTATACTTGGTAAAAGCAAGAGTAAGTTAGTAGGCAACAAACATCTGTTTATGTGAAAAGCAAATATTGCATTAAAATTTGTCACTGCCTCAGTTTCCTAGGCTACAGTGACCATTTTGAACAAAAATAAACCATGTTGCACATCTAAACATTGCTAAAAACTGACCTGCGAAGTTAAATCATGATTTGAGAAAAGTATTGGAATAAAATATATTTTGACAAATCCATAACCATAATGCATCCTATCTTTCGCAAAATAACAGAAATGCTGACCTAAGACAATAAGACACATATAGTACATTACTATTATAAAGCATACCTCAGTTATAGTACCCATGGGTATACCTCCATGTAGCACCTTGTCAAGGTCAGATAAGGTTGTACCAAAGAAATTCTTACATCTTCTGCTGTTAAGCAAGTCCCATCCCTGAAAAAAATCAAAATATAATCTTTAAACAATTAAGTTAGTAAAAAAACCTTGCAGAGAAATTAAATGCACTAGTATAAATCATATCATCAATGCCTTATAGCAAACATTCTTGTACACCATGCGATGTACAGGTTGATTCCAATTGAAACATTATACAGGCTTTTAGTGATTGTTTCATGTTAATATGCCATGGCATCTCCCTTTTCTATTTGATCCTGGTTAATTTTTGCTACTCTGGCTAAATTTTTGTTTTTTAAGGAATTGTGACATTTGTGTATGGTCATCTCCTCTTTATATATAGAAGTGAATTTACAATGAAAAATAACTTTATGATTAAAAATTCAATCACTAAATGGAACATATATATAATTGTAACAAAAATACTTGACTGTTATAGGTGTCGGAACACAGGCTTTACAGACTGTCTTGACTGTTTCCTGTAGACTGTAGTAACCCATGCCGAGGAGTTTCAACAGCTCTAAACTGTTCTTTGACAGAAAATCCTTAAATAAAATTTACAAGTAATTATTTACATTGTAGATTACAATTTGTTTATATAAAAAACAGAAAACAGGCAAGTAAGATGTTACTACAGATAAACACCTAATTTGTGTTGGTTGTCTCAAATAAACACCTATTAATTTGTATTGGTTGTCACCGATAAACACCTAATTTGTGATGGTTGTCTCCAATAAACACCTATTAATTTGTATTGTTTGTCACCGATAAACACCTAATTTGTGATGGTTGTCTCCAATAAACACCTATTAATTTGTATTGGTTGTCTCCGATAAACACCTAATTTGTGATGGTTGTCTCCGATAAACACCTATTAATTTGTATTGGTTGTCACTGATAAACACCTAATTTGTGTTGGTTGTCTCCGATAAACACCTATTAATTTGTATTGGTTGTCACCGATAAACACCTAATTTGTGATGGTTGTCTCCAATAAACACCTATTAATTTGTATTGGTTGTCACTGATAAACACCTAATCTGTGATGGTTGTCTCCAATAAACACCTATTAATTTGTATTGGTTGTCACTGATAAACACCTAATCTGTGATGGTTGTCTCCAATAAACACCTATTAATTTGTATTGGTTGTCACCGATAAACACCTAATTTGTGTTGGTTGTCTCCGAAAAACACCTATTAATTTGTATTGGTTGTCACCGATAAACACCTAATTTGTGTTGGTTGTCTCTGATAAACACCTAATTTGTGATGGTTGTCTCCAATAAACACCTATTAATTTGTATTGGTTGTCACTGATAAACACCTAATCTGTGATGGTTGTCTCCAATAAGCACCTATTAATTTGTATTGGTTGTCACCGATAAACACCTAATTTGTGTTGGTTGTCTCCGAAAAACACCTATTAATTTGTATTGGTTGTCACCGATAAACACCTAATTTGTGTTGGTTGTCTCTGATAAACACCTAATTTGTGATGGTTGTCTCCAATAAACACCTATTAATTTGCATTGGTTGTCACCGATAAACACCTAATTTGTGATAGTTGTCTCTGATAAACACCTATTAATTTGTATTGGTTGTCACTGATAAACAACTAAATTGTGATGGTTGTCTCTGATAAACACTGATTAATTTGTATTGGTTGTCACCGATAAACACCTAACTTGTGATGGTTGTCTCTGATAAACACCTATTAATTTTTATTGGTTGTCACCGATAAACACCTAATTTGTGTTGGTTGTCTCCAATAAACACCTATAAATTTGTATTGGTTGTCACTGATAAACATGTACTTGTAATGGTTGTCTCCAATAAACACCTATTAATTTGTATTGGTTGTCACCGATAAACACCTAATTTGTGTTGGTTGTCTCCAATAAACACCTATTAATTTGTATTGGTTGTCACCAATAAACACCTAATTTGTGATGGTTGTCTCCAATAAACACCTATTAATTTGTATTGGTTGTCACCGATAAACACCTAATTTGTGTTGGTTGTCTCTGATAAACACCTAATTTGTGTTGGTTGTCTCTGATAAACACCTATTAATTTGTGTTGGTTGTCTCTGATAAACACCTAATTTGTGATGGTTGTCTCTGATAAACACCTAATTTGTGATGGTTGTCTCCAATAAACACCTATTAATTTGTGTTGGTTGTCTCCGATAAACACCTAATTTGTGATGGTTGTCTCCAATAAACACCTATTAATTTGTATTGGTTGTCTCTGATAAACACCTAATTTGTGATGGTTGTTTCCAATAAACAGAATTTGTGTTAGTTGTTTCAAACTTTTCTCTACTTTATTCAATTATCCAATAGTGCATGTACATAACCCAAGATTTTATTATTGTAAAACAAGCACTTAAAGACAGGAAAAAGTTTGAAAAAGAAATAGAGTGGATAAATAAAATTTATCCTGCAATCATAACATTTGCTGTACAATAAAGGCATAAATGTTTGCTCAATTCTACCCTTGCCCTCATTTCTTACCCTACTGAGTATTCTGTTTTGGTTAAGGACATATTTTCGAATACAAAATTTGTTAAAGGGAAACTTCGCAAAAAAATGAAAATTTGATATGTTACTCTTCAAATAAAAAGAAATATTATTGCCTTTTGATGTTTTATTGTATTCTTTACTGTTACGCTTCTAGAATGGATTAAAGGTGGTAAAATTTTGTGTATTGGGGGTCGCCATATTGACAGAATTTTATCACGTGACTGCGTTTGTGACGTGATAAATGTAATTATCCAGTAAATATGATAAATAATCCAGTTTAAAAATACGTATTTCTGCATTAGCTCTTTGAAGAATATATAAACTGTGGCGATGACTAATGACCCGCTGACAACATAAGATTACCAAATACGTTTTAATGTTTTAATAATCTTTGTTTTAATAGAAGTATTTTTAGACACAAATTTTAACCTATCTTTATTTAACTCAGATATAATTTACCTAAATAATAATTGAAATAAAAGATATATTTATATGATTATTTTTATATATAAAATAAAATTCCGTGGATAATTTTGCACGTCTTGAAACGGCAGTTGTACCTGGACGTGAAAATGTTACATTGCTCGTTTATGAAGGGTAATTAACAGAATTAGCAGGTAAACAAACAGGATGTTTATTGCAATCACTAGATCATTTGACGCCGACTTTGAAGTATGAATATTCGGACTTTTTCAAAAGCTAACCAGATTAAAGGTTAATCATGTAATTCGAAAAAGGCACACCCCTCCTGCCAAGACAGGTATGATTTGAATACACCGAAGTGTCAGAACACAGGATGTATATAAGATTTTGAATACTTTTAGATGTCAGAGGAAACGTAAAACTTACACGTTAACTCAAATAGACACAACATGTAAAATTTTGGAAACTGCGTTACGCACACGCACAATAAATGTTACCAGTAATAATAATTATAATAATAACAATAATAATAATTATTAATGTACTAAACGTGAAGTGAAATTTTGATGCGCGAAAACCAGAGTATTTAATAATATTTCATTTAATGACCGCTATTTCTTAAATAGTCAACTTCGCAAAAGTTTTGTTCAATAAGTTGCTTAATTTGATTAAGTTGAAAATAATAATACGAATAATTTTCAATTTAATTAATATTTATAGACTTTTTTTCCTATCAAAACTGTGACTTTTTTCCTGTGACTTTCCTCTGTTTACCGTTATTGCTGCTGTGGAAATAATCTTAAGGAGAAGCTTAAAATTGGTTAACTACTTGTTAAAAAAAAAGTGGGTGTTTTGCTTATATATAGATCAGGCATACGAAATGTAATCTTTCCACAACCTTGTCTTATAGTACAACCTTCTGTTATTGACCATTTCGTGTTATTATCATTCGACGACTTTTAAGGTACTTGGATGTCTAGTATCGCCATCTAGTGACGAGATGGTGACAAGATGGCGGACCTCCATAAGTGCATTTTTTACACGATAAATTCCATGCAGAAACTTAACCACTGAAAATATAATAAAACATCAAGAGGCAAATGTGTTTCTTTTTAGTTGAAGAATAACATATCAAATTTTCATTTTTTCGCGAAGTTTCCCTTTAATGACGTCAGGATATCATTAAAATATGGTCAGAAAATACCAAGTAAAAAATCTGGTAGAAGTGCACTTTTTCATGTACTTATCAGCAAAAGAAAGTATTTGTGGTTTGCAGGTTACCAACAATATTCATACATTATCAAAAAATAAAGTTTATTTGTACTCGTCATGAAATGCTAATATAAATACATTTTCATGTATATTAATTAAGGCCATACAGAATAATATGTCTGTTTAGGGTTACATGCTCGGAAAAAATACGGTAGTTAGGTAGGCATTTTTATTTTTATTTTTCCTTTTTTGTACACTTTTACAAATATCTGAAAACATTAAAATTACATTTTTTGAAAGTGATTGCCGAAATAAATCGTTTTTAGCCGGATTTCACATTGTGAAAATCCGGGTTATAGAATGGTGAATGTTGGGCGGGCAGGAAAAAATTTTCATAACAGTTTTCTCAGCAACTACGAATCATATTCTCTTGAAATTTGGTATGCAGCATCAGCATGGCCTCACATAATATGGGATTTGATTTCAGGTCTGTTGCTCACCTACTCCTGTTAACTAACTTAGCTAATTTTTAACATAAATGTTCAAAGGTAGAAAACTTTTGTAACAGTTTTCTCAGCAACTACTAATCGGATTCTCTTGAAATTTGGTATGCAGCATCAGCATGGCCTCCCATAATGTGGGATTCAATTTCTGGTCTGTTGCTCACCTACTTCCTGTTAACCGACTTAGTTAATTTTTAATGAAATCCAGAAATTTCTGTCTTTGATGATTTTTTATGTTTAAATCTGCAGAAATCAATTCATCACGAACAGCATAATATTTGTGAAATCTCTAGCATTGAGTTCATATCCAATTCAGAAATACTCCCCTGATTATTCCCCTTCATTTAAAAAAATATTAGTGAAGACGCTGACAAAAGCACAATAATTTCTGACTAAACATTTCGAATAAAATTAAACGAAAGCATAGGGCAACTGTTCATAATAACAGGACTTTTGGTCTGTTATTAATGAAAGCTCATAAAACAAAGGATCAAAGGAATAAAATCTATAAAATCTTCGCTTTTAAACAAGGCAACCTGGGACCAAACGATATGTCGATCCCAGTCGCCCTCCAATGCAATCCCTGCAAATTGGAGAACCATTGAAGCCAAAGTTTCTAATAAAAACGGATGTCAGAATACCACTAGCGATAAAGATCGTAATATTTCACATTTTCACTTTCAACTCTATATACTGATAAAATGAACAAGGGTCACATCGAAATTTAGGGACGGACAGGTTACCATAAACAGACATATATTTTTGTTTGTCCTAAATTGTGTGTTCCATAGTACTCTTTAGTCTTATTTCCACAGGTGGCATCGGTGTCTGGGTTGTTTAGGTAGTTTCTTTATTATTGACTACTTGGTTTGCCAACATTGAGACTGCATGTTCGAGTCTCACTGCGGGCAGGGTTCACTTGACAACAATCTTACACTACAAACACCAAAACCTTAATTTCCTAGGAAAACCTTAATTTTCGCATCAAAACCTTAATTTTTTAAGGGTTGACTGTAAAATTAAGTGTTGTTATCTGAAATTAAGGGTGTGACATGGAAATTAAGGTTTTGAAGCAGATATTAAGGTTTTAACTTGAAGATTAGTTTTTTGTTAATATTTTTGTTTATTGTCCAGAATCAAGGTCATAATGCATGCAAAATAGATCCTGCAGTACTTTGACAGAAGATAGGCAAAAATCTTACAGTGCTGATATCTAATTCCAACAAAGTTGGTTTTATTTGCAGATATTTCAAGAATATTTTTTATTAACCTTGTACAGTGAATATGGTAAAATACTTAGATTGTATATGATGCTATCTGCATGAATTATTTTCCATGTTACTATAATAACTATTTTAGTTGGAAAAAGCTGTAAGGTAATGTCAGTATGTACTTCCACTACAGCTAAAACAGATTACCAAAAGTCCAGGAGTCCATGATGTACACCGACTGTAGCACGTGGAAATTCCTGAAGTTTATCATTTGCGGACAATTCAGATATGATGTCCCCCATGGATCTGCGAGTTCCTTTACATGTCCGCAAACGTAACATAATTGTCATGGTCTTAACACTTTATGTGAAAAAGGTGTATTGTTCCTGTCATTAAATCATTCAGTTATGTATAAATTCTTTCCAGGTCATCATAAAAACATGCTCAAGAAGGGTATTAGTTATTTTTACATATTATTTTCAAATTTCAAAATTTACAATTCTGGATATATATGATGTCTGTCAAGTTAAACTTAAGGTAAAAGAGCTGCGCTAATTAACAAAATAACAAATTTAGTAGAAAATCTTAAAGAATTGGATAAGTGTTTTCTCCCCTTTTAGTATGGTGTACCGTATCAAACTCTGAGAGATCGTGTCGCAGGAGAGGTTGATGCTGAGTGTGTTAGCATGAGAAGAGATCCGGTGCTGAGTCTCCATCAAGAAGCCAGGCTCATAAACCACCTCAAAGACAAGGCAGCCATTGGATATGGTAACATGTGCCAAGAAGTGGTAGACTTGGCTAGTGACTTTGCAGTATCGTTGAATCTCAGATAATCCCTTCAGTCTTCCTTCATGAAAAGGTGGCCTGAAGGGGAGTTCTGAAACAACCTGCTCTTGAGGTAGCCAGGGCTAAAGGAGGAAATAAAGATGTTGTCAACACGTACTTCACAGAGTTGGAGGGTGTTTTGCAAAAGTACGATTTAACAGATAAGCCTCATGTAATATTTAATGTTGACGAGAAAGGTATCCAGCTGAACCACAGGCCTTGTGTTGTTGCCAGTACAGATTTCCATCCACCTGCTGTGACGTCTGGAAAATCCACTACTATTACCATCCTTGGGTGTGGAAGCGCTACAGGGTTTTCTATTCCACCCTATTTCATTTTTCCAGGCAAGAAGATGCAGAGCAAGTGGATGGGACGATTCTCACGTGGAGCCGTTGGCACTGTTTCCAAAAGTGGCTGGTCAAATCCAGACATCTTCCTGGATTATTTGAAGAACCACTTTCTGTCTTCTGTACCGAGAAACGACAAAATTCTACTGCTACTTGATGGCCATAAATCCCACGTTTCTGTCAGTGTCATAGAATGGGGACAACAACATAACACTCTCACTCTTATACATGTTCTTCCTGCACATACCTCACACTTCCTTCAACCAATGGATGTCATTATTTATGGCCCTTTTCAGAAAATTTACAACAATCTTTGCCACAAAAAATAAGAATGTCTTCAACTGTCATTACTAAAGATGAAGTTTGACAGTTAGCCTGCCCTGCATATGTACGGTCCTCTACTCCAGAAAATCTCCAAGCAGCATTTAAGAAGATGGGAATTTATCCATTTAACAGGAACATTATTGACAATAAGTTCTTTTTGCCATCACAAGTGTTTCAGGAATGTCCATTAGCTGTTTGTATTGAATCTGTGAGTGACAGTGAGAGTGAACATATGAGAGGTGAGTTGGGTTTACATGAAAATGTTGAGAATTTGCAGAACCACAGAGAAGAAAGGGATTTAAATGAGGAATGTGAAAGTGATTTCTTTGAGGGAAAAATGCAGAGTGTGAGAAAGATTAAGAGTGAGAGACAAGTTGTCTGTGAAAGGAATACTTTAAGAAAAGTAGTAGGTGGAAAAGTAAATTACTGAATGTGAGGTAGCTAAGAAAGTTCGAGAATATGTTAAGTAAACAGTGTAAAATGTCTAAAGTCAATTCAAGACAAGGAAAATGTGGAAAGAAAGGAAAAAGCTTGCAGGGAATAAAACCAAAGAAAGATGTGCAAATGCAAAGAGTGTGAGGCTGTCCCAAGAACCTGGACTTAGTAGCATTTATGTTGAGGATTCGGAAATAGAAGTTGATACAGATGATAGTGGATCTGAAATAAGAGACGAAGAGAAATGTTGTGTGTGGTCAATTTACACCTGAAGGAGTGATGAAGAATTTGTCTATAAAAACTGTGAATTGGGCTAAGTGTGATAAGTGTGGACATTGGACACATACATTTAATCTTTTGTACAAATGTTAGTGATCAGAAGGGGTTGTGATATTTTATGTGTGCACTGTGTTGGAAGTTCATAAAATGTTTACCATTAATTAAAACAAATACACTAATTGTGTCAACGTAGCTTTTGTTTATCACCAAACTTGACAAGATTATTTCTATGTTTTACACAGTTAATGCAGTAAAAATGAATTGACAATTTCTTCAAAAAGTCCATAATCCATACCCAAAAATCAGCTGGTCCTTGCCTTTTTCTGGTAAATTAACTGCTATACTACTTGGCTGAAATGTTTAATTGCCAATTCACATACTTGATTCAGGTTAAAATATATCCATCATGATACGTACTTCAAAATTCACATGCTACATTGGCCTACAAGTTATTGTTTTTCATGTTTTCCATTAGTATAAACCTATTTTATGGTTGCATATTAAAAACAATATTTGTACATGTAGAAAAATATATAGTTTATTTGTTCTTACCACGAAACAGGTGAGAAATGCTTGACAGAGCCTCACATTTCTACCTGTTTCTAAGGCTGCTGCAAATAAATTGTATATATTTTCTGACATTGTACGAATATTTCGTCCGACAAGGGTCATGATGTTGTCGGTGCAGGACGTTAAAAACTCCCCCAAGTCAAGTGTATGAATATTGTATATTTACAATGTACTAATTGTACATGTTTCACCACTGTCATTTTCACTCCGACGTCATCTGTACAAGTACATACATTGCGTGTTTGTCTATGTTGACCCTTTTGGAATCCACCAATATTGAATCCTTGTTGAATGCTCAATATTTTTTAGCACATTTGAGTCGTAGCACGGAAAGAAAATCAGTTCATAACAAATGCATTTAATTACAGATGTGAAATCTGTATTGGTTATTTTGCATGCATTTTTTACGACCAGAACTACCAAAAATTCATTACAACATTTTTGATGTTGTTTCTCGTTCAAATTTAATTAGGAGTTTCTAATCGTAACAAGAAAGAACAAGTCCTAAAAAATAAAAATTTTTAAAATTCTGTTTAATTCACAATAAAATGCATTTTACATGCAAGTGCCTCTTAACCACACATTGCTTTTACAATACACCAACATTGAGACAGTAACAAAAAATATTTAAACATGTAAACAATGATTACAAAATTCTAGAAACCAAATTCATGGTTGAAAGTTAAATATGGTGAAAATCCTAAAAATTTTGGCATGGGTGCTGCTTGGACCCAAATGGGTCCAGGGGGCAAAGCCCCCTGAAAAGTATGGTGTTTGAGGATTTTGGAGTACTTCATGACACTACTCTGATACTTCCTTTTTACTCCAGGACAGAAATTTGACAATGCCTTTTACAATAATTTACTCAAATTTCAGATAATTGTATTTTAGCATTCATTGAAATTCAAGTAAAATACTTCCTGATTCTTAAAATAAAGTATAGACAAAAGACACAAAATGATGGCCATGACCATCAGTGAATCAAATAAAGAAAACAGATACAAAATGAAAACTATGGCCATAACTTAACCATTAGTGAATCAAATATCTAGACAACAGACACAAAATGATGACCATGACTCAACCAAGACCATCGCCAGTGGTTTTTTATGCCTTCATCGGCAGCCTTAGCTCCAGAACCATCGTTTTCATTAAGAAACCCCATGCCAGTATGTCCTAATATGATTTAATTACCTCCCTTTAACAAGTCATAATTTTACAAAACGAATTTATAACTATGGCCCACGGTCGCGATCATTTCTTTTGAGAAAAAATATTAATCCTCCACTAAATCAGTCATTGAAATCGATATTTTCAATAGATTTATCGATTTTTATATTTCACAAGAACAATTTTTAGACCTCACCCCCCCCCCCCCTTTCAGAATTTTCTCAATGGATTTGCATGAATCACAAAATGGCCCAAGAGCAACCCAAAAAAACAGAAATCCGGAAAACTTTCACCAAGCAAATTACATTTTGACGCAGTATTAAACTTTTTAAGGTACCTTGATGTAGCATTGAACTTATTACATATTGAGGAACAACAAAGAAATTATTTAAAGACATATCCTACTATTGTTTCTGCGCATTTTGATTTTAAACGTTATTGTTTCGTAATTCGTTTATGACGTGGTTGTCGTCAAAATTCAGCGAAAATTCCATTTCAATTACCGTACTCTTCATGGATCAACTTAGAGGTTTTTTATGAGTAAAAAAGCAATACAGCATTTTAGAATTTGGAAAAAAACAAAATTAATCACTTTGCAATAGCAAACATACACAAAAAAGAACTATTTTACTTCCGTGATTGTATTCTGCGCTACAAATCTAGAAAAGATATTGCAGTTTATACAAAGAAAAACGCGCCCTTTCCTTCCCACCAATTCTGACCTATACTTATTTTTCTCAAATATTTTTCCCCTGATTCGGTGACCATATTTTTTTTATTTAATCAATTTGGAGAGTAAGTTATCATCTATCTTCTGTGAAAATATAGTTTTATATTCATAGGTCAATTTTTTGCGATCTGCGATTTTGTGTATTCCGAGTGCATAACAAAAATGGCGGGAACGTATTAATTCCACATTTATGCTCGAAACTTACGTATTTTTAAATAGATTATGGCAGAGTTGTTTTCTACATGCAATGAAGCCTTCAAAACAATTTAAGTTGATTCTAGCAGTAAACTATGGGAAAAATATAACTAAAATAACACATAATCCTAGTACCCTTAAACAGATGACGTCATAACTTTTTAATATGGTCGGTGACCACTAATTTTTGTTTGCTTTATTTTAAGATTTTGTCATAAGGAAAGTTAAGACAAAATATTAAGAAAATATCATATGAAGATCGAATAGTAGGATATGTCCTTAATTTAATTATTTAATATTTAAGTAATCATTAATAAAACATTTTCATTTTAAAGTCAAAGCTGACAACAGAACAGTTACGCAAATAAAATTGTAAAAAATAACGACAATAGCACATCAAAACAAATAACATCCGTCCTTTATTCTGTTTGTATTCATTACAGGTGAATCTCCAGTCAGTGATGTTTCTTGTAAATTAAATTACCTACCGATCTTCAAATGTAAATGTTATATTGCAATTTTTATAAAACAATCACAGTAACTTACGAATTACAGTATTTTTATAAAAACAATTGTGCAATTAACACCTCCCGATATGAAAAGTTGACAGGAAATGCATTCACGTTCGTGCATTGTGATATTTTTAATTCTTGGCACATGATCTGTATTTATTTGGACAAACAAAATTGTATACATTGATAAAGTTATAGCCACAGACAAATAGATAAGATCTTCAGTATAGTACATGGTTGTTATAGCCACAGACAAATAGATAAGATCTTCAGTATAGTACATGGTTGTTATATACAACAATGCCCGAGGTCATTAAAATGGACCCAGGGGCCCAATCAACAAAAACCTTAATTTTCGAGTGAAAACCTTAATATCCGCGTCAATACCTTAATTTCCCCGTCACACCCTTAACAGCAGTTAACACTTAATTTTACAGTCAACCCTTACAAAATTATGGTTTTGACAGGGAAATTAAGGTTTTGGTATTTGTAGTGCAGAGGCATAGCATTGCATTTAATATTGGTACGACAGAAGTTGTACCTGCCAAACCCGCTGCTACGCCTATGAAAAGACAAAAATAAAAATAGAAAATATGAACAATTTGTTTAATTTCTGAAAATTATTGGTATGGCATGCAGTACCTGCAAAAGTTATTGGTACTGTGAAAGCCGTACATGCTGTACAGGCTGCTACACCTATTAAGTGTCTGTACAGTGTGCCTCATTTTAAACTCATTTACTATGTTTTAACCTGAATGTAACTGTTTTAGAAACTTTCCCCAGAATAATATCAAGTTTTTCTACACAGCTTTTGTGGAACCATGTAACCATATACATTAAGTTTTCGCCAAAATAGTAGTTAGTCTATTTTTTAAGATTGTTTGATAATTTAAATAAAAAATCAATAACCTGGAAATAATACATGAAAAGTTGACAAGGTAATAAAGCTTTTTTAAATTTTCGATAGCAGGGCCGATTTATTTTTTATTTTTATTTAATTATAAATGCTTAAAAATCGTAGATCACCATGCACATGATGATCAAGAAGATTGTTGAGTTCTGTGAACAATGCCGAAGGCTGGTTATTTTTCGCCATCCATACTATATTTGTCATGGCACTGATGGCGTCTTTTTCATGCTTTTTATGCACTGCGGCTACGCCTTGGTTCCAGTTGACTCATTGTTTTAATTTCAACTGCCTTCTTATGGACAGCGCTGCGGATGTGTTTTTGAATATTCTCTTTCATTAATGTGTTGCATCCCACAGTAAATGAATTGATTATGCCGGCATCTTTACAGTCTTTGCAAAACATTACGTTGTGAACTGCATCAAAGTAGATGGACGGAAATATCTTGGACAATTCCGATTTAAACTTGGAATTTTGAAGTTGTTTTGCCCTGGTTGTCTTTGTGGTAGTTGGAATAACTTTTGAATTTGTGACCTGTGACCCTGGGTCACGTGTAGTCATGAAGAAATTCTTAATCATGGTGATGTACAAGAATGATGAAAAAATTGATTCATTAGGTCTATTTATGTTGCTATCATGACATTTTGAGATTGAACAACTCAAAATGCTATACCCAAGCACAATATTTACAATCATATGATCCTTTTGTTGGCTCATTATGATTTAATCACAACTTGACTCCATCGGATTACCTGTAAAAAAATTGACACCTGCTGTTATCAAGGACAAAGGTGAAATAATTACATTTCCTGTAAATTGGCTTGGAGACATGCTGGGACAACCTTAATTTAAAAAACCAACACTTAATTTTATTGGGATTCCTTAAAAAATTAAGGTTTTCCCCCCCCCCCCCCGAAGATTAAGGTTTTCTGCGGGAATTAAGGTTTTGGTGTTTGTAGTGACATAAGGTTGTTTTACACTTGCTTGAATGAATAGAATAGAAGATATTTATTAGACAAAATCAGGGCCCACAAAGCCAAAGGACAAATGACATTACAATTATAATTTGGCATAAATATATAACTATTACAATTGAACATATCATTTACAAAATTAACAAACAATAACAAGTACACATTCAAGTATTAAAATACTAATTTCAATTAAATTAAAATACAAATGAATTTGTTACGACATAATTTTTTATACTGGTGGAAATTTGATTGACGAAATGGATTAAGGAATCTATCGTCAATTTTCAAATGACTTCGTCAATGACAAAAGTGACAAGCGCTAAAAATTCCCTGTTAAACCAGTTACAAATTAAATGTATATAAAGTAGGGCACAATTGACGACTTTCCAATTTAAAAATCTCCACCTAGTGTCCACTTCCGGTACTAAAAACTGCGTGACAATTACCTTTGATAAATTTTAACACTTTATGCTAATTACAGTTGTGAAAATCTAATTGAAGATATTATTAAAACACCTGCTGTATAAACATCATTGTTAATTAATTATCCATAATGTTTATTATCCCATTTACCTGATGCTAATTAAAGGTAGAACCCCAGCTGTTTTATAGCTCAAATAAACAAGCTTACCAGTGACATACATGTTCCATTTAAACTCACCTGTTGCCTATGGCTATAACCTGGTCTCCTAGTGCAATATTTTTCATTGACGCAAGCTTCACTTCAAATATAACACCAGGTCAGGACCTCCGATATAAGCATTTCATTGGTTGTAATATGACGCCATTTAATATCACATGCACTTGCCAATCTTTTTTTAAATCTGGGAATACCTTTTCTTTATAAAATTTAAATATAAATTATATTTTAACTTTACGTTTAAATTATGAAATCATAATGTAAACTCAGCTAAGAAATGTAAACATTGAACGTCACAAAGAGAATGACGTCATAATACGTTCGTTGTACTTGAACTTATCTATAATACTAAATGGTCAGTCTAGAGAATACTCGAACGTCAAATTTCAACGCTGTCATCGTTGAAATCCAATGCTCCTGACCTGACGTTATATCTGAAGGCCGCTTAGGCTCATGAGGATATCATAGTCAGGGTACCAGAATACCTATTGCTATAGTTACATCTACTAATGAGGTTAATTAGATAATTTAATTGGCATAGATGAACAATACAAAAAACAATGCAAAATCTTTATTTCAATATCATAGTCTTTTAGAAATGATAGCCGTAGTTTTTTTAACTGGAAGTAAAAAGGGAGATAAATCATGTAAAGCTGGAAATGGGTCAATTGAAGGGCTATGTAGTACACATGAATTGATGTACAGACTGTATTATATCATCTCTCATTGTCATGCTTATTATGATAAAATTATATCCAACGTTGATACCTTGCAAGAAATTACGTTATTAATTGCCAGCCTCTCAGTTACATTCTTTGGTAATCCCACTCTTTGCAGCTTTTTACTGGACATTTATGTGTTATTCTGAAAGCGCGCCAAATTATTCGGAACACCCCGAATTACTAATATTAAACCATACACGGACGCATATATGTTCTGAATACCGCATCTTCGCTAGCCAAGTGTTACGATCAGGTCCCCGCGGATCGTAACCCTTGGCTAGCGAAGATGTGAATACCGTAGACTCACTGTACACTCGAGTGTAAGTTGATGACAAATTAAAACTACGTGTATCGCTAGTGAAAGTTGGTTAAAAGGTACGATTTAAAGGTTAGCGATTTGTACTATAATTAAAAGTATTAACCGATGCTTGATTTTGAAATGATTTTACTGCCGATTGTTCTCGTCAAGTTATTAGAAATTACAAAATTCCAAAACCTCGAACATATTTGGGAAGAATTTTAGAAAGGAGTATCATCATTGATTGACACCCATGTACCATCGACAATGTCATCATCAAAACACACCCACCGGCTTGGGTTGATACTCAAACACGTAGACTAAGCAGGAGGAAAGCTAGGGCTAATAGGAAAGCAAGAACCACCAAAAACAACAAAGACTGTGCACGATACAGGGAACTTAAATTTGACACTCGGAGGGAAATGAGAACAGCTCAATGGGTAAACGACATCAAAACCAACCCAGAGCGATTCTGGTCCTATGTAAAGAGCAATAAGCAAGAGCCGTCTGGAATATCACCTCTCTTGAACAAAGATGGCTTTCTCCACAGCAACAGCAGCTCAAAAGCCGAAATACTAAATCATCAGTTCAATCTGTCTCCACACAGGAAAACATTAACAACATGCCGATAAAGGAGACAGCCCATACAACTCAATGAGAAACATCAGAATACACGAAAAAGGAGTTTATAAACTACTGAAGGAACTGAATCCGTACAAAGCATCTGATCCCGGCCAAATACCGTCTAGATCTCTAGAAGTATGCTCTGCAGAGATATCGCTAGCAGTCACTGCTTTATTCCAGTACTCAATAAACTTAGGCACAGTACCAACCGATTGGAGAGAGGCTCTAATAACACCACTGTTGAAAAAAGGAGAGAGGAATGTACCATCAAACTATAGGCTATTGTCATAAACCTCTGTCGTCAGCAAGGGGCTTGAACATATCATCCACTTATCCATCATGAAACACCTGGAAAACTGTAATATCCTTACAGACTGCCAACATGGTTTCCGCTCCAAGAGGTCATGCGAATCGCAACTTGTATCAACAATTCAAGGGATTGCCGAAAAATTAAAGACTGTAAAGGACCAAGTAGATATAATACTATTGGGATTGCTAAAGCCTTCGACGAAGTGCCACACCAACGCCTATTGTATAAATTAAATTTCTATGGAACATGGGAAACACACTGGATTGGATAGCGTCATTTTTGTCAACTCAAACACATAGAGTTCTAGTCGAAGGTTGTACATCAGAGAAGCTTGACGTTTACTCGGGAGTTCCACAAGGTACTGTTTTAGGCCCTTTTCTGTTCTTGGTATATATCAATGACCTGCCGGAGTCAGTTTTAACTTCCACAGTTCGCCTCTATGCTGATGACAGCTTATTATATAAACACATAAAAAACCAAGCAGATGCCAATAACCTACAACTGGACCTTACAGCACTAGAACAATGGGAACACCGCTGGCACCAGAAAAATGTACAGTGATAAGAGTAAGCACCAACAGGAAGAGCATCATACAATCACAGTACTATCTACACAGACATCAACTGGAAGTTGTAACAGTAAATATCTAGGCATCACCCTCAGCGAAGATCTTAGTTGAAAGAAGCATGTAGAGGTAACTTCAGCAAAGGCCTCTAAAACCCTAGGCTTTTTGCGCCGCAACTTTCGTGACTGCAACCAAACAGTTCGTGACAAAACATACAAGTCCATGGTGCAGCCAACTCTGGAATATGCTCTGCAGCCTGGGACCCTTATAGGCTGAGTACATCAACCAGCTGATAAAGTGCAGAGGAGGGGAGCCCGTTTTGTCTGCAATTACTACAGATACAAAACACCAGGATGGGTCACCAAAATGATAACCAACTAGGATAAAACTCGTTACAAAAACGCCGAAAACATCACATGTTGATAATCATGTTAAAGACCATCAACGGCATGATATGCATACCAGAGAGCAACACCATTCTGAGTAAAAGCGACAGTCGAACAAGGGGAGTAAACAGATTGAGACAACCGTATACTAAAGCACAGGTTTACATGCAAGTAGTCATTCTTTCCACGCACAATCCAAAAATGGAACCAGCTGCCAACTCATCCACACTGGAAGATTTCAAGGCAAGCCTCTATGCAGCTACTGCCTTAAACACAGCCAACTAGTCACCAGTGATCATAAGATAATTTTAACTGTATATACCCGTCTTTTTATTTTTGTTTTTAACTTCACCCTGGGTGGAGTCCGTCTCCCTCAGACCCACGCCTGGTCAATTTATACAGTCGTCTACGACTCTTGACCATTAATGGATGATGATGATGATGATGATGATGATGATGATGATGATGATGATGATGATGATGATGATGATGATGATGATGATGATGATGATGATGATGATGATGATGAATAACTTCCTAAAGTCGAAATTATTAAAAATGTAATTTCATTTGTGTTACTTTTATGTTTGAATTAAGTTTATCGCCACTGTCATCAAATTTTCAGTTATTTCATGGCGTCCAGTTTGTATTGGGCAAGGAAGCCAGAGTATCCGGTGTCATTGCTGGAGTCGAGAACACCCTTTCCGCAACCGCAACTTCATTATTGACTGGCACGTCAACAAAAAGCCAGAACAGTAAAGGCATGGTGTTTCAATCGATTTGGTCTGGTGCCGATTCAAAGGACATGATAAAGAAAAAAGTGCTTTTTAGAGCTACACATCTTCTTTTATATTTGTATTTATTTAATGATTAAATTTGATTATATAGTTTAGCTATAACTGACCTATAAAAAGACGTTAATTTTTATACCACTACCTCCCAAGCTGGAGTCACATTCATGTGCGTCTTGAAATTGTTTCTGTAAGACTTCAATGTACAGTTTTATTTTTGTATTTTGCGCTTCTTAAATTTCAATAATTTATTATTTCTTGCTAAACAAAACCAAAAATTGTTCTAAAATATACTTTTTAAAAGTGTTGGGACCAATTGGCAAAGACTTGGGACAAATTGGTGGGGGCCAATTTGAATGTCGGACCAATAGCCCAGACAACGTGTAAGTCTAGTGGGTGTTATTAGCCTTTCTGTTTTGTCCACTGAAACTTTTTGGTTTGTTATTTTATACATCATTGTTAACCGAGCATCAGTTCTTCTGTTCGCTACAGAGCGCCAGTTTAGGTGTTTTATCATGCTGCTTACACTTGAGGAATTGTGGTAGCGGTAGGTAACGTACCTAGCAGCCCTGCGCTGTACTTTTTCTATTTTCTGGATGTCTACCTGCATGGGTGTAAGGTCCCATACGCAGCTGGCATAGCCTACTCCACTAAGGGTCTTACACGTGTTTTGTATGACTTGTTGATGGAACTAATATGGATGTTTCTGCGTAGGAACCCAAGGGTCTTGTTTGCTTTTGATGTGATGTTGTTAATGTGATTTTCTGTTTGTAAGTTGGATTCGATTGTGACACCCAGGTATTTTGCAGAATCAACATGTTCGAGTTCGTGACCATGCAATATATATTTATGTTTTACTGGTTTTTTACTTCGTGTTAGTGATAGAACATTACATTTCTTGGGGTGAAATTCCATTTTCCAAAGTTGTTCCCATCTACCTAGTGTATTCAGATCATTTTGTAATGTTTCGCTGTCTTTATTGTATTTAATGACTAAATATATACAATACACTATTGCATATTTAGCCATTAAATACAATAAAGACAGCGACTAAATATATGCAATACACTTTTGCATATTTAGCCATTAAATACAATAACGACAGCGATTAAATATATGCAATACACTATTGCATATTTAGCTATTAAAACAATAAAGACAGCGAAACATTATAAAATTATCTGAATACACTAGGTAGATGGGAACAACTTTGGAAAATGGAATTTCACCCCAAGAAATGTAATGTTCTATCACTAACACGAAGTAGAAAACCAGTAAAACATTTAAGGATTAACTACAAAAAATATTTTCTCCATCGAGGGATAACAAAATTTCCGTTTTGCACATTGTATAATCCGCGTAGCGGATTATATTAAATGTGCACAACGGAAATTTTGTTATCCCTCGATGGAGAAAATATTTTTTGTAGTTAATACTTATAAATAAATTCAAACAATAGAATAAACTCAACAATTTTATTTTTGTAACTGGACATTTTTGAAAAAAGAGATCAACACAAAAACTGTTATTTTCCCGTGGAGTAATATATGACGTCAAATGGCGCGTGTCTCCATGACGATCAAATTTGTTTTCCATTCTCTGATAAAAAATATTTTCCAGCCAATCAAAAGTCCGTATTCTCGCAAAATTTATTTATAAATATATATTGCATGGTCACGAACTCGAACATGTTGATTATCTGCAAATAGTCCTTTTTTAGAAGTGAGGCCTGTTGGAATGTCATTAATGTAAAACAAGAACAGGCTTGGGCCTAGTACAGAGCCCTGTGGCACACCAGTCTCCAAAGGGACATAGTCTGATGTCTCTCCCTTGAGGATAACTGCTTGAATACGATTGCTACGAAAGTTTTGTATCCATGTGTTAGTTTTACCTTGGATTCCATAGTGGTTGAGTTTGTGAGTAAGAAGGTTATGGCTGACTTTGCAGGTTAACCTATACTAAATAGCCAATCAGCCGATGCCGTAGTCAAAAGTAGTGCTTAAAAACCAAAGTAGTTCTAATTTTATTTTGCATAAAAAATTGTAATTCTGAATGAACCTGTTAGTTTATATGATGCACTTATATTTTAGAAGTGAAATGAATCCTAATTTAATAATTTCATGCAAGTATTAGATTTTGTACGAAACTTAACAGACTGGCACCTGTTTCTTTCCATCTGACAACTGAAACTAGCTCTATTTGTGGCGTCATTTTGTAAACTTTACAAAACATTCTTATTAGACTTTAATATTGTTGTGCCGGTCAGAAATTTTTTAGGGAAGACATGGTATTTTGAGAACATAAGGGTGTTACTAATAGTGAACTTAAGTTAAATTCAGTATTCTATAAAATGTTATAATGGTAATCTATGTAAATCTATTCAGTAGAGGTTAACCTTGTCAAAGGCCTTTCGAAAAATCCATTATAAGTCGACATCAGTCAGAACAGAGATTTCTAGATTTGTTGTAGTGTCATCAATAAATTCGAGCAGCTGTGTTTCACAAGATCTGTTTTTCCTAAAACCATGTTATAATGAATATTGCATTTGTCGACATGGGTCATACAACATGTTCCATGATTTTGCAGCAAATACAGGTTAAAGATATTGGCCGGTAATCTGGATCGTATTTAGAGTCTTTTTTGTATATAGGTGAGACGTGCAGTTCGCCAATCGGTAAGGGTGATGCCTGTATCATGTGATTTAGTAAAGATAAGCGTGAGAATTGGCGAGATGCTGTGTGCAAGTTCTTTTAGGACTCTTGGTTTGATTTCGTCTGGTCCTGCAGCTTTTGATGGGTTCAAGTTAAGAAAGAGTTTTGTGATGCCTTCTGTAGTGATATGAATGCCCTTTGTGGAAAGCTTTGTGTGCCTTGCATGAAATGGTTTTGTTGGAATTCTTACTCACTAATGGTACTTTTCTCAATACGGATTTAAATGGTTGTTTAGAGCGGATGCCTTTTGCTTTTTTGTGTCAGTGATCAGTTTGCCTTCCTGCTTAAGTGATGATATGCCATTATAATAAGTGTTCTTACTTTTTATATAACACCAAAATGTTTTCATGTTGTTAAAATTATTTTCATTTTACCAAGGTGTAATGATATCTTCTGTGTATTTCCAGTATAAGTGTCTCATTTGTTTTTGTGCTTGGTGTTTAATTTGTTCATTTTTATCACAAAGATGTTTATTTTCAGATTTTTCTTTCATTTTTTGTATAGTTTGTCTCTCTCATTCTTTAGTTTTTTAGTCTCATAGTTTTTTAGCTTTAGTGCCTGTGTTTTTGCATGGAATTTTTTTTTTCACCAGTTTGGCTAGTGTGGTTTTAAACTCAAGCCGGTTTATTATGGTGATGACATTGTTTTAAGTGCATGGTTTTCTAGATTAGACAATGAGTTTCCAAGATTCAATGTTGTGTATACATGATGTCAAATAGTAAACAGATAATATAACAGCAAATAGAGTTTGTAGCACATATTGAAGTGCAGACATTAATTTTAAAAAGTAGACTTTGTAGTTTGGTAATTTAGAAATAAAGAAAAAATGAAGCGACAGCGTTGATAGGATGTTCGAAGATTCTGCGTTGAAATCAACAGTTGGGGAAAGTTCGGTAATATATTATATGTGATAGCACAAATACAAGCTCTTTCTTTGGTTCATCAGGCTTATTAACTCTAAGGTCTCCGGAAGTAAATAAATGTCGCGTGTAAAAACATATATGCTTTAATTGTTCATGAACACTTGTGATTGAAATCTATCATTTTCTGACAACTACCGCGCTCCATCCTTCAAATTTATAACCCTTGAAAGCTGGAGTATCGAGTATACTCGACTGATTGGTGCATAAAGCAGGCATTTCAGGTGCGGATCCAAGGAAGGCGTACCGGGCGCAAGCACCACCCCGCCTAAAAAAGAGAGAGACATAGAACGAGAGTTTAAAACGAGAGAAAATAAAAAGGAATACGATATTTCATTAAAGAAATGGTCATAGTTGAAAAATAAAGCCAGCTAAAAGAAGGGGGAAATGTAAAAAAAACGAGTCTAGGAAACTTTGTCTGGATGGCTACATAGCCTAAATAGATTCCCTGAGTTTAAAGGGGACCCCCTACCCTACCAGAGCGCTGCCCTGCTGGAAGCCTTGAGCGGCCCCAGACACCCCTAGTACAATCCACAGATATAAAAATCGGAGAATAAAGAAAATAGTTGGATTCTTTCTGTAGTTTCCATAGTCAATCTACAATTATTTACTTCTCCATCTTTTATTTCTTTTTTTGTAGGTAATATTGAACCCAAACATTGGAGCAGTTGTATTACAACGTAGAGAGGGGGGCTAGAAGGGGTCCATTTACAGGTTAACATTTTTGTATTTTTCCCAAAAACATATAACAGTCAATATAACAGATAACAGCAATTTACATTAGAAAACAGAAAACAGTGAGTTTAAAAATCGACAAAAAGAGCAGAGTATCATCGAAGGGTAATACTACTAACAGCAAAAAAGGTTTTTATTTCCATTATGTGCAGTTGATAACAATGTCAATTTTTAAGAAAAAAGATAAAAGCTAATCTTTGAAAACAGCTAACAGTTGCTTTAATTAAAAAAAAAACAGTTAACAAACGTGTAAAAATGCCCAAAAAAACATTAACAGAAAAGATCTTGCCCCCTCAAAGATACAAAACGATAGAATGCAGTTTAGTCATACGTCTAATAGAATGTTAAAATTTGTTTGTTTGTTTGTTTGATGGTGGTTAACGCCACTTTCAGCAATTTTTCAGCTATATCATGGAGTCCAGTTTTTATTGGGAGAGGAAGCCGGAGTACCCGGAGAAAACCCCCGACCTGCGGTAGGAAAACTGGCAATCCTTGTCAATTAAGATTGGAGTCGAGTACACCCTGCCTGCAGTGAGAATCGAACCCGTAATCTCAGTGTTGACAGACCACGTGATCAATAGTAGACGAACTACCTTGACCACTCGGCCACCGAGTCCCCTGTTAAAATTTGAATAGTATGTATGACAATATATCAGAATACTAATAACTGTGGTGTTATTAACTGATTGGTGTATATTAGTCTTACGATCGGTTGTTTATCATCTATATTACTGAATTATATACCCTTATATTTTGAAGATATAAAACATACTCTTTGTCAAATCATGTACCTTTGGAGTGATATCATTTGACAATTTAGAAGACACGCTTCAATTCAAGTTTAACTGTTCTAATTTGTTGTTGTCATTAGAGATATGTACATACGAAAAATAAATTAGTAATTTAATATCTATGTCGTTTAAATACGAAGTAAAACTTTCGACGAAGATAATAGATTAAGTCAACTGTATCCTAGTCAATCATGTTTGTGTATTGCAAATATTTCGATAGTTGTAACCAATTTAAAATGGCTGTGTAAATCTACATCCGAGTCTGTTGACCCAATTCAGGTAAGATTTCTTACAATATTATGTCACGATAGTTCTTTGACATTGCCTTCGAAATAACCTTGCTTATGTTTATAACTGAAAATTAGTTATAATGGTCATAGTTAAAATAAATAAGATATACTAGTAATTACATTTTCCCCCATTTTTGAAGTATAGGAATTTTCAGAGAATATTAAATCCGCTTTATAAATAAAAGGATCATAGGATTTTTCTTATCAAGTGGGTTTAATAGCTAATAAATGTATGTCATGACAAATACAGAGGATTATCTATTAATATATCGGTATACATGTGTGGTCATATACTTTAAATGTACAATGTATGTAATTTGTAGAACTAGTGATGGGTTGTCTCCAAACTACACCTAGAACTAAAGTCCAACCGTTTGATCATTCAAAAGAGAACGGACATTTACCAACTGCACAGCAAAACGGTCGTCTACCAGCACCAAAACAAGACGGTAATAATTCAATTTCAAAACAAGACGGAAATATTAAAACTTCAAAAGAAGACGGAAATACTCCAACTTCAAAACAAAAGGGAAATATTCCGACTTCAAAACAAGAAGTAAATATTCCAACTTCAAAACAAGACGGAAATATTCCAACTTCAAAACAAGACGGAAATATTCCAACTTCAAAACAAAACGGACAAATACCGTCTTCAAAACAAAACGGACATATACCATCTTCCACAATTCCGGACACACCCAGAGAGACACTCGGACAATTATCTCACCAGAACGACATTTATAATAACAACGCTGGAAGAGATACCAGATTGTCAGAGGCCACATCGTCAGAGCACGTGCAGGAGAAAACTATTGTAGAATCGATTTCAATAAGACAAGATACTTTCGAGGCTGGACTCGAAAATCAAGGAGAATCCCAAAAGGCGAACCCGGGCGAGCAAACATTGTCTGCTAGGACAGGAGTAGGAAGCGCATCTGGAGATCACAGCCACCTCTCCACTAGCAGAGAACCGGTTGTGGTACCGACAATGCCACTAGCGGAGGAGGATTTACTTCGGTCTCATTATACTATTAAAGAAATATCTATTCATAATCAATCTAAAGGACATGTTGAAATTTTCCCTCTTAAAAAGGATGTGTATTCAACAAAAAAGTTTAAGGAAGCAATGAAAAGTGTCGTAAAACGAAAATATGAAAAATTGAAAGAGGAGGGAAAAGTGTCGGCCGACTATGACTATGAAACATTTTACGAAAATTGGAAATGTTCTCCGATTTTTGTAGTTATGTTTAAATATCCAAAAATGCTTATAAGATTTTCAGATATTAAAAAAGAACTTCTAAGTTGTAAAGTAGCAGAAGTCTTTCATAACGAGGAACTTTACGAAGATATTATAAAGGATTCTAAAGACATTCTGCAATATTTAAAAGGTGAAAAAAACATAACAGAATACCAGGAAGAATACAAACAACTATTAGAAAGGTTTTTAGAACATATTGAGAAAGCAATAAACACAACTCATGAAAGTGTTGCTTCGGATTCAAGCAGACATAAAGTACAAGATCCTAATAAATCTGAATTCCCTTTACCGGAACAAATTAAAAAAGATTGTACTGTTTTACGACAATGGATCCAAAAGTGGCAGCCATTTGATACAGATGTTCCAAAGGAAGGAGTATGGAATGAATTGCCTGATAAAGTGGTAAACGCTGTGTCTGATCCAATCGAACTTAAAGATATTTGTCGCGTTTCTTCTGACGGTCTTCCCGATTTAGATTTTGCAATTGAAGGAGAAGCGGCTTGGAATGTTTTAGATCTAGACATTGTAAAGAATGACCAATCAACAGAACAGCAAGAAAAAATATGGAGGTCACGAGATAATAGAACAGACTTGAACGACCCCATGTTTTTATTGAGTAGACAAACCAGACTCGAAATGTATTTTATTAATAAGTATAATTGGGAAAGTACTAAATTAGATCCTTACAGAGGATTTACCGCCAGACTTCAAAGAGCCTGGAAAGAATTCGAGGAAATATCCAAAGTGGAGGAATTCACAGTAATTCCCGACGACGAATACTAGTGCACATATTACGCATATTTATATATTTATATTAAGTAGTATATTATATTTGCTAATTCGGGCGACTAAAATCTATATAAATATTAGTCTGTCTATTATCCTTATGTTTCTATAGCTGACGACTCAGTCCAAACAATTAATTAGTGTTTGAAATACACTTACTGGTTTATGACTACCCCGGGAAATGATTACCGAATTTTTACCAGAGTGATTAAACGTTTGCCATGTTTTGGGCAGGAGTTGCTTACCCTTCGGACCATCTGGACTCACCCCCAGTTTTTAGTGTTTTTTATGTTGTCACGCTGTCATTTTGTTTCGTTGTTTGTCCCTGCTTTTGTTTAACAACCAACACGTCTGTCCTTGACCTATCGTTTCATAAATACTTCTTGGTATCTTCCATTTGTTTACTCTTACCGGTTTTGCCGGGACAAGAGATCGTAAGCTTATTATCTCAGTTTTCAATTCAAATCTTTTCAGAAGTACTATTTTCGAATTGGGACGGAAAAAACGCAATTAAATTGTTTTTTCATGCATTAAGTTTCCAAAAACTGACGTGACAAATCCGTTGTGCAATACAAAACATCCTACATTTTGTAACTGTCCATTGACTTTGACCCACTGTTCATTTATCATCTGCAAGTATGATCCTAAGGGTCTACACAAAATTCTAAACCGCTAAACATTTGACCCAAATCTTGTCTGCGGTTTGTCTCCAACGAACACTGCGTTTCATGCACGTTTCAAGTATAAGAACGTTCCCGAATGTGCAACACGACAGTTCAGTCTATCAAGACATGCTTGATAGTGTATGTTACATGGTACACACTCGGAGCGCGTTTCATTGTTAAAATAAAACTATGTGTCGCACTGGTATGTCGTATTAAAACAACCAGGTCCCTGCCACATTTAAAAGTGATGAATCTTGTTTGGCGAAGCAGTGGTTTGATCTCATGAAGTTTATTATGAACTTCGAGATCGCATCACGTTGCATTAGAGCCTAAGACTAGAAAAGTATTTAAACATATATAAATAAAAATCAGTAAGTTTATGTAATGAGACACGCGTTTATATTTTCAAGGGATTTTAAAACAGTCTATCAGATCCGATCAGAGAATATACAAAGCCAATGGATATATGGATGTGGATAGATTAGTTGATTTATTTTCAGCTATATTCAGAAAGAGAACAAATTAATTATCATTTGGGAAAATCAGATGAAAAAACTGCAAAAAAATTTGAATGGCAGTGGACAGGGGCGGATTCAGGAATTTGTGTTAGGGGAGGCGTAAAAGTTCGGCGAGGGGTCTGGGGCACATAGCAGGTCCACGGCAGCGCCCTGGTAGGGGGTCCAAGGGCGAAGCCCTTCGGAAGCTCCTGGATCTAAGCATTTGGTAGCCATCAACAAAAAGTTTTCTAGACTCGTTTGTTTTACTTTTGCCCCTTTATGACCATAAATAGTGAATTTACTTTAAAGAAATATCATTATTTTTCCTTCGTTTTACCCTCTCGTTCTCTCTCTAGCCTGGTGGAAAAGTATGAAAAGTACAACATCTAATAAATTTTAGCATTAGTTAATTTCTTTCTAAATATTTAAGGATATTATTTCTGCTACTTCGTGTCAATTTAGGCATAGTGTTCGTAATCTTATATGTATATACTTATTAATTTTACTGAAATAAATACCGGTATGATAATTACCATTAACTTTTTGTAACGTTTTTTTTGTCACTTTTATTTTTAAAAGAAATGTAAGAGACGAACACACAACCTGTGTGTTTACGTCAGATAGAGATCTATAACTTCAAGAAAATAATTGCTAAAAATGCGTCAACTCATTATTCTTGTCATAAAGTGAATTATTGACAATTACGTACTTTAATAAAATTTGGCAGCATTTTGTCTACTTTGCAGTAAAAATGGTAATAATACAATGACTATTATAGACATTAAACCCACACAGAGTTGTAAATCACTGTGTTAGTAACCATGTAAGCCCTTCTACAAGTCCGTTATGCTTTGGATATGAGTGACCAAGTTTTTCTAACAATCATTAGTCCACAGCCAGAACTCGCACCCTTCCATACACATGTACAGTATGCTAGCCATTAGTCCATATTGATGTTTATGACACCAGTCCAGAACGATAAACAATTAGGTCATACATGTGCTGACAGTGCATGACACCCCTCTACTATCTATACTACACCCTGTACAGCACGCTAATCATCAGGTCATGGTAGTTTTGACCACACCCTCATCATGGGCGTTATGACCAATTTGCCAGACACCAATCCAGCATGCTAATTGTAAGGCCAAGACGATGTTTTGACTGCAATTTGCCACAAACTAATCTCATCGTACTAAACCAGGTAACAGATGTTATGACCATACTGTATCAAACATCATAACCACTGTGTCAAGGATGTTGTTATCACCATATTCAAGACAGCATGCCAATTTGGGCAAGGATGTACCATAATCTACAAGACAACCAACTGCTACCAGTTGGACCTTAGATTTCGTGACCACAATTTAACTGGTACAGACCAGCATGCTTACCATTGTGTCATGGTTGTTGGGATCACAGACACAGACACCTGCCCAGCATGCCAACAACCAGACAATACATGGTGTTAACACCATCTACCACACATCACACTAGCATTATATACACTAGCCTTAGACCCTGGTGTAGCATGCTGACCAATAGGCAAGGTGTAGTGACCACAGCCTAAGAAACTGATTCAGCATGCTAACATAAGACCATGGTTCACATGATGACCATTATGCCATGAGTGTTATGACCACAACCCAAGACAATGATTCATCATGCTGACCATTAGGCCATGGGTGTTGTGACCACTACCTATGACACAGTTTCAGCATGCTGACCATTGGGCCATGGCTGTTATGACAACCTAAGACAACGGTTCAGCATGATGACCATTGGGCTATGGATGTTGTGACCATAACCTAAGACACTGGTCCTGCATGCTGTTCATTGGGCTATGGATGTTGTAGTCATAACCTACCATAACAGTCTAGTATCTTAACTGTAATTCCATGGATGTTGTACCAAGGAAGGAACATTTATTTTTCCCATATTATAACAATGCAGTGTAATATGCAAGACAATTTTAATATGATTAAATGTACATTGTGTAGCAGTAAATCAATAGTATACTTGCTGGACAAACTGAAGATAATGTAGTTTCATTATGCAATGCCAGAAACTCAATTTTTGACATTAAAAATGGCTGATTGATGTCAGAAAAGTCTAATACAATCTTTACTTCAGTCCTATCGCATCCAGCCAATAGATTGAGTGATTGATACGATTTTTGCTTTATGTCTGGCGACCAGTATTTCAGCTGTATTCAGGATAAGAACAAGTTAACAAACAATAAATCATTGGGGAAAGATGAAGCAAATGGCAAAATTTTTTAATGTTCCTGGAAAATTATGGGGTATGGGTAGGGGCTTCAACAAACCTACTCTTATTAACATCTACAAAAGAGGTCTTTATCAATGCAAGGAGCGAGGCACTTTCCAAACATGTTACTCCCTGCAGTCCATTGTTGGGCTTTCAGTATTATGACCTGACAACCCCCAACGAGAGGATCTCACCTATCTGTCACTTGATATGTGCAGGACAGCACTCTGGGTCAAGCAAGGTGAACCCTCCAGCCAAAAGAAACTGATTAGCTTTCCCTTATAATATAATATAATATATATTAGGGAAGCCCCATTTTAAGAAACATTTCTAAACCTCCATGGGTACAATATGTACAACACAGTGTATGTTCAATATATAACCCTGTTACCACTACTAACAGGCTAAATCCCAAATGGTGAAATATACCAACATTAAATGCCAACAATACAAAATAAACAATCTGTCACATATTTTATTCAGTTTACAAATAAACTCTCAATTTTTGTAACAATTATATAAACATTTAAAGTGATAAATGCATAAAAGTGAATTAAATTGCACATTAAGAAAACCATCAAATGACATGAAATGAAATTTACAAATCAAAAACACTTTACCACAAGTACATCTGTTTTACAAAACAAACCCAAACATATAATTGAAGTTTCAGCACTACTTAGCCAAACACTGAAGGAAAGACTGAATTTAGGTCAGAGAGGCTGTTCTCCAGGGCTGATGTTGTTACTTTCCTTAGTCTATTACCTGTAATTCCATTAATGCAAACATCTTTGTTTTCATGAATAGTCAACTCATATGATTGATCAATCACAGTCTAAAATTAGACCATGTTTAATTACAATATATGTGTTATATTGTGTTGCGACACAACGTAAATAATAAAAATTTATCAGGGTTGGCCTATAAATTTGATTTGTCTTTTTACAGGAAACACATGTGTTTTTGATTTGGCCTTACTTTGAAATGAAAACTATAATTCCCACAATGGACTATATTAATAAATGAAACAAAAAAATAATGTAAAAATTTGAAAAAAAAGGACGGATGTATGTAAAAATGATAAAAACTTTGGAAATAAATTGGTAGAAGTAAATCACCACTGGTATCTTGAATACTTGATACAAATATGAGCCAACAAAAAATATAATAATCCCTCATCAATTAAGAGGCCCGTCTCTCATGGAGGGTCAGTTAGTATCACATACATTTGCTTAAACCAAATGAATGAACTTTAAAGAGGAGCTACATATTTTGAAAACTTATCTTTTAAAACAACTGAAGTGACCTGGTTATAATATAATATCCATGACAACACTGAAACATTTTCTCTATATTTAATGGTTCAAAATGATACTAATATTTTAAATTTATAAATCAACTTAGCACTTTTTTTGCATAAATTTAAATGTTACATTTATATTACCTATAAATGCACCCAATAAGATCCATTTCATCATCACATTGCACTTTCATTTTATCAGTTAACACATTGCATATACTTTTTTCACCAACATATCACAAACTGTACTGTATCAAAGAATGTACTGAATAAAATCTATTCTTTAAAGTATAAGCTTATTTCAGGTTAGTGTATACTTTTCACTGAAGTTTTAACAGATTAATAGGTTGTTGTTGGACACTAAAGTTGCACATTTTCCGAGTTCGGTATGTTTGATTATAACAGCTAGTGACTCTATAAATAAACTCTGACTTAGGGGGAGGAATATAGTTCATGAATATCTGGCTGCAAAGAAGTGTAGCATGATAATTAAACTTTTTAAGCTTAATTGGGGACTCTTCAAACTTTTCAAATTTGTAAAAAATATTATCTGACATGTGTCCCTAATTTAAAATAGGAGAATTATTTCTGCTCATTTTTGTTGGTCTCTCATAGCTCAAAGAGACTTGGTTTTTAAATCAGAGCCAAAAATGCTAACATTTTCACTTATGTGACAACAATACATTAAGGTCGTTGTCAACTGACATTATAACATGGCTTATGTTACACATACAGCTGAATAAAATGAAGATCATAATAAAAACCCATCCTTAATCAATCTTCCTTAAAATATAAAAAAAACCCTAAAATATAGATTTTGATTGTTATATAATGATATCCAGTATATAGTTAATTCTACAAAAAGAACAAAGTTACCTCAGCCTGTATATAGAACCATTTTCTAGAATACTGCTAACAACTGCATTATCAGTTGGAAAACAACTTACTTCTTGCAATAAACTGCATAATTTTCTGAGACAGATTTCTGCCTTAAAGAATTAACATTTTAAGTTATTTGTCAGGACTTTGATTTTTTTATGACTGTGGCCACACTTTCTTTCAACATTTTGACACTTTCCCCAAGTTTCAGATCTACATCACGCAAATGTTTTTGTTGTAGCTGTAATGCTGTTATCAGGTTTCCATTCTGTTCTTTACTCTTCTGTACTTCTTCAACTGAAAAGAAATTTTATTTGTAGTAATACATAAACCTATATTGGTACCAGTTGTTTATTTGTTTGTTTGAATGATGTTTATTGCCACTTTCATCAATTTTTCAGCTATTTTATGGTGTCCAGTTTTTATTGGGGGAGGAAGCCGGAGTACCCGGAGAGAACCCCCGACCTTCGGTAGGAAAACTGGCAATCCTTGTCAATTAAGATAAAGTCGAGTACACCATGCCCGCAGTAACCAGCAACCTCAGTGTTGACAGACCACGTTATCAATAGTAGACGAACTACCTTAACTACTCTGCCACCTAGGCCACTTGTACCAGTTGTAAAGAAATTTATAAGAAAATTAGCAAAACAGATAAAACTTCATTTATCTGTCATTCGACATCATCACTTGTAAAAATTGAATACTTTTTGTTAATTATATAATAATTATAATGAAATTAAGTCCATTAAACACCTACTAAAATTTATCCTGCAATTAGCACTTTATTAAACAAATAATAGGTGTCTAATACAAAGATCTGTATTTTTTGTACATTTACATTTTTTATGTATTATTTAGCCATGCCCACAATGTGAATTCTGATTTTTTAAAATGGTAACAACGGGACAAAATTTCTACACCTTTTGGGGGTTCAAATAATTAAATAAATACAATTTTATTATTTAAAAACATTTAAAGCCTTTTTTCTTGCAGAACAAAAAAAACATAAGTGTGTTGTAAAAAAAAATAGCTTTTATATTTTGTATTTGATGTGGGTCAGAGGATATGCCTGGCACAGCCTTGAATGTTCTCAATCCCGTAGCCTCATACAAATTCAAGCTATATTTTTCACCAACACACTAATATTACACATATATTTGTGCTGTAAAGGCTATTTTAAGATTAAATCACTGTAGTACATTATTGAAAATAAACAGACTGTAAGAATGTATATTTTACAAATCATTTTGGCAGCTGTAATTTGAATTTGAAAGAAAAACAACAGAATTCTATTATAACCATAAAAGTTATTAAATGGGAAGTAACTCTTCATAAAGGGAAGTAATCTATTCATTGCAAAAAGCTGGCATCAAATTCTATTAAATTATTTATCTATCACATATACATACATTTAATTCTACACTGTACATATTTAGTTCATTCTGACAGATACACATTTAACATATTAATACAATAAAGTTTTAAAAGACAGAACAGAGTAGGGGGAGATCTGCAGACTATAATTAATATTTGTGCATTAATTTACAATTTATCAACACTGTAATAATTTATTCTTCAATGCAAAATAATTATCTATTTAAACTGACCATTTTGTGTCATCTGATGAATACTCTGTTGAACCATTCTGACATCTTTAAAGAAAATCTTCAGTGACTTTGCAAGATCAACATCCAAGCCAACTTTTTCTGCAGGTTTTGTAATGTTTGGATAACTTCCTATTAAGTAAAACAACTGTATTAAGGTCACTCAATAGAAATGAATTGAAATTGTTCCTATACCATGAAAATAAAGTGGCAACAGGTCCATACATTGTGAATATGTAATAACTAGTATCAGATTTAACTCCAGGATTTATTTCATTAGCAAAGGAAATTTATTTGGAAAAATGCAGCTAAAGATAAAAAAAAAATATTCTTCCACGACAGGATACATAAATCTTTGGTCTGTTAGGAGTAAGATCAGAAATATATCAGGTTCACTTTATTAAAACAGTTTACAATGTAAAAAGAGAAACTCGGATTTGTGATAAGCATCCTATCTTAACTCATAATTGAATTACTAAAGTATTGTAAAATATTTATTAATCCAAAATATGACTCCATTTTATATGCAGATAATATAACCTAAAGAGTTAAGTGTAAATATTCTTGAAAAATATTGTAAGAATTAAAAGTGATAGTGGAGAGTGATTACAACATAAAAACCTGAAATTTTGATGTAAAACATGCAATGTGAATATATGGAAGAATATGTGAAAATTGTGAAACATGAACCTAGAAATATAGTAAGGTTACATTACAGGTACAGTAAACATGCTCACAAACTCCTTCATAACATACATATACATTTGTATATATTATATAGCAGTATAATTTCCTGTAGAACATTAAAGTGTGCAGTTGTCTCATGCAGCACAAATTATGATGTCAATACCGGTACATGAAAATGACTATTGTTGCAGAATATATATTGCACTCATAAGCTTGTGCAATATAATATTGAAACAGGTCACAAGTATTGATGCAATAAACCTATAATAACAGATCATTTATAGAATACATCCAGAAAACTATATGCCTTAGAACACCCACAGTAAAGAGGACACCAAAATAAACCTAATTAATTTGTCTAAAACTGTTCACTCATTTGATACATTGGATGCCAGAGAATTATTTCTATACCTGACAAATAACTTAAAAAAATCTATAAAAAAACTTAAACCTTTATTGTTCACCATGTAATAATTCCAGGATACATATACTGATATATATATATATACATTTATATGTCATAGAAACCCAAATATCATTATTGTACTGGATAACCAACACATCAATGCTCGTACAATATAGGAGGTCATATTGGGGTCGGTCATTCTAATTTCAATCCAGCCTACACAAACAATACAGATAAAAAATGTAAATATCCCCACCCCCAATAAGACCTCATAATAATAACTGAACACAACTCACCATTTGTATCTGACATATCTGGTGTAAAGGAACGATTTACAATTTAACAATTTACAATCATTTGTAAAACACATAAACACTAATATCAATTCAATACTTGCAACTGTGTGTTACCTGACATGCATTTTTGCTTCAGTAAATTTTGACATTGCAGTTCATAAATTAGAACTTATTAATCGATTATTTGTATTTGAAGTTTGGTAAATGTAACTGTGTAACTTTGTAATCTGTGATTTGTATATGTAAGTTTTGAAGACAACATTTTGGGTTTTTTTCTGCTACATGAAATCCTCACTATAATACAGAATTGTGATAATTTGTTGATACACATTTGTATTACGTAAATCCTTCAATAGAACAGAAATTGTTAATCATCAATTATAGGAATGCAAAGTTGTAATGTAGAAATACAGAGGTACACGGTTGTAAGTATTGAATTAAAATGTAAAAATGTTGGACCCTTTGGCAAGCCTATACATATAACAAGTTATCTGGATGACATTCTCATAATTAATGTTTTTCTTCCTTGGTCTTGCAATATATGTATGTGCCTCCTTGTTTAAATCATACTGCTGCTGTGTATTGTCATTTTGTCCTTAATGGGCCCATGATTGGCTAAAAAACATATTCTACTCTATACTATACTACACAATATGATTAGTCGGGATGTACTTTATGTTAAATGACTAAAATGTACTCTGATATGTTCTCTCTATTTTAAAGTTCAATAAAAACTGCAGTTATGATCAAAACACAAACTGATATTATTTTTCATATATATGTAAGTATTAGGTTGATATTGTTTTCTGATTATTTACTATATATGTAAGTATTAGGTTGATATTGTTTGCTGATTATTTACTATATATGTAAGTATTAGGTTGCTATTGTTTTCTGATTATTTACTATATATGTAAGTATTAGGTTGATATTGTTTTCTGATTATTTACTATATATGTAAGTATTAGGTTGATATTGTTTTCTGATTATTTACTATATATGTAAGTATAAGGTTGATATTGTTTTCCGATTATTTACTATATATGTAAGTATTAGGTTGATATTGTTTTCTGATTATTTACTATATATGTAAGTAATAGGTTGATATTGTTTTCTGATTATTTACTATATATGTAAGAATTAGGTTGATATTGTTTGCTGATTTACTATATATGCAGGGCTCACGCTGGGTCAAAATTATAGGGACAAGTCACTTCTCTTTTGGGTGGCTGACAGGGAGAAGTGAGGATAGAACAGGGAGAAGTGGGTGGAAAACAGGGAGAAGTTGCAGTATATGTCGCGAAAGCGTCCTGTTTACTTGTTTTTTTTTTTTTTAAATTAGTGTTGGCATTTGCATTTTTATTATGTTTTTTTAGCAGTTTAATTTATTGAGGATAAAGTAAGATTTGATTAACTATTCAGTATACTTATTTCACACATTTTCAAAAATACATGTATTAAACATAACAATAAAAATAGAATCAACTGTCACAAAACTGTTCATTAAATTAAATGTTTCTTTGTCATTGATACACAATTTGATTGATTTATAATGAAGTACTATTAGAACTAGAAGAAAAAAATTACATCATTGTGACACATAATATATTATTTAAAATTGTAAAATTCACTATTAAAAAGTATTTAAACATATTTAACTTAAATTTGTTTCAAGTAACTGCCAAAATACTATTTTTACTACGTGTCTATCATTGCAAAACTCATTTCACCACTATCAGCGTAGTATATTTGCAATCTCCGGCACCAAATTCATATCCGCTCCGGAAATTTTCACAAATTCTTGTGCTCTGAACTGGTTTTCGGTTATATTGTAAACCTACGCTTTAAATACCAAATAAAAGTTAAAAGGGTACCAGTTCAACTTTGGCGCGTAAACATAATAAACATGACGCGGTATCAAAAATATGAAGATTTCTTACCAAAATGGGAATAAAATTTGAAAGGCGACATTAGGCGATTCTACAAAATGAAAGGGCGACTTCACTTCGCTTTTGAAGATGATCGACGGCGAAGTGGGACCACGATAAGGCGATTTCTTCGCCCGAGTCGCCCTCCAACGCGAGCCCTGATATGTAAGTGTTAGGTTGATATGGTTTTCTGATTATTTACTATATATGTAAGTATTATGTTGTTATTGTTTTCTGATTATTTACTATATATGTAAGTATTAGGTTGTTATTGTTTTCTGATTATTTACTATATATGTAAGTAATAGGTTGATATTGTTTTCTGATTATTTACTATATAAGCATTAGGTTGATATTGTTTTCTGATTATTTACTATATATGTAAGTAATAGGTTGATATTGTTTTCTGATTATTTACTATATAAGTAAGTATTAGGGTGGTATTGTTTTCTGATTATTTACTATATAAGTAAGTATTAGGTTGGTATTGTTTTCTGATTATTTACTATTTATGTAAGTATTAGGTTGATATTGTTTTCTGATTATTTACTATATAAGTAAGTATTAGGCTGATATTGTTTTCTGATTATTTACTATATATGTAAGTATTAGGTTGATATTGTTTTCTGATTATTTATTATATATGTAAGTATTAGGTTGATATTGTTTGCTATTGAATTATATACTGTATATTCACTCTAGTCACTGGTTTTATTTCTATTCAATTGAGTATATCTATAGAAGTGACAAACTCACCTCTTCGTGCATTAGCAAGAGCTGTTGCTTGCTTCTGCTCATCCAGATTTTTTCGTAATTTAAAATTTTCTTTCTTCAGAGAATCACATTCCATATGTAAACCTTCAATTTCTTCCTCCTTAAATAGATAGAGATTATTTTATATACAAATAAACATCTTATTTTTTGTTGTTACTAGTAAATTTTAAGAGAAACCTTCATGATACTGATCGTTTCCATTTACAGAGAAGACATGATTATAAAATTACTATATTTACAGTAAGGTTTTTCTTTCAATCAATGTAATGTCATTTGAAAACTCATGAAATTTCAATCAAATTACTTTTAGCTAAAATTAAGATTATTTTTTAATGCAGCTTTTAGCAAATATTTCAGCTATATCAGCATCCAGTTTTTTTGGGATATTTTTTTTTTGGGGGGGGGGGGGGAGCTAGAGTACCTAGTTAAAACCCCCAATCGCACAGAGTTTAAAATGTACAGTAGATAATATGGTCAATATTCATAATATTTCATATTGTTACAGAAATTAGAAGAGACCAAAATATAATAACAGACTGGACTAATAACCAATAGCATACAAATATGTAGAGACTGAGCCACATAAAAAGAAGTATTATCTGTGACAGTATGTATATAAACACAAATATATGTGTGGTGAATACACTAATCTTTACATTATTTGTTAAATAAAGAACTACAATACTATATTTTCATCAGAATATAGTAAGAGATTTTTTTACATGTAAATGGATGTATTTTACATTTTATGCCCATGTATAAACTACCAATTAACTCGTAGTCCAGAGCTGTAGTCTGCTCTGTATTTCACATTTTATGCCCATGTATAAACTACAAATTAACTTCTAGTCAAGAGCTGTAGTCTGCTCTGTTCATTCACATTTTTTATAAAATAACAATGACTTGGGGAGTTTTTTACGTCCTACACCGACAACTTAATGCCCTTGGTCGGACGTTCCATAAAATAACAATACTTTTCTTAAGACATATGTATATTTGTAGATATTCTGTTAATTAAGTCGTATAATTTGTGCCAATTTATTATAGTTTATCAAATGTTCTTCTAAATGCAGATAAATTAAATGATACTTATTAATTTATACCATCACTTTAGTAACAGTCAAACTCAAAACAAATTAGGTGATTTATAAAATTGTGTAACCTCACATACCCTCTTTTTCAACTGTGACAACGTATCACCATCCTAAAGAGGAGATAACTGATATTAGTAAAAACAACAGGAATGTTAGTCAGACTAAAAACTAAACAATATTCCTCATATACAATTTCTCGCCACATTTTAAATATTAACAAAGAATGAAGCCAAAATGTAAAAACATCTTTGCATAACCCATATGAGGAATTTTGTATAAAAGCTTAAAAAAGCAATGAACTACAAATTTAAATTTACCTGACCAACTTGCAACTAATTAAAAAGAAAAAAAATGTTTTGACCAATAAACAAACAAAACTGTACTGGTTTATGATTTCTACAGCTATATTCCTTTAACAAATCTATATAAAATAGAAATTTACTTAAGCTTTTGTATATTCCATATAACCTATTAATAACTAACAATCAATACATTATATAACTAAAAAAAGTTGATCTAGCAATCACTGATACCCCCGCTTAAATTTTGCAGAACATTTTATGGTAAAAATTTCTACCGTTTTTGGTGGACTTTGACATAAAGTTAAATTGAAATCCAAAATTTTTGAGTTATTGTCCAGAAACATCTTTTTTTTAAACATTTGTAATGTGTTTTGGCAACTGTGACCTTGAAATTTGATGTATTTCCCCAAAACTCAAAAGGCTTCTCATCCATCTTATATGAAACTATATCCCAAAGTTTCATTAAATTCAAATAAAAACTTTCTGAGTTATTGTTAGGAAGCAGTTTTTTTGCTAAAAATTTTGGACATTTTTTGGCCACTGTGACCTTGAAATGTGATGTATTTCCCCCAAAATAGATAGAACTTCTGATCCACCTGATATAAAGCTATATCCCAAAGTCTCATAGAAAACAAATACAAACTTTTTGAGTTATTGTCTGGAAACATCTTTTTTATAAAATTTTCTGTGACCTTGAAATTAGGCGGATTTCTCCAAAATTGATAGGTTTCTTACAAACCGGACAGGTAACAATATCTTAAAGTTTCATTCAAATCAGCTGTAAGTTTTTTAATTATAGTCAGGATACCAAATTTGGATGGACGAAAGAACGAACAAATGAAGGAACGAACGAATCGACACGAGGACTGCTATATACCCCTGACTCTGTTGAAGGTGTATAAAAATATACTTTACAATACTGGAAAACCTGCACCATATTGCCTTTTGACCTAATTGTTATATATTGCAGTACCATCACATTTGTTATACATAGGGTGCAGTGAAGGATAAAAATCAATGCCACAAATCAAGTGAAATATCTGTTATTGAGAAAAAAGTTCCAAATGGCAGAAATGTACTTACGTCTGATACGTCATTACTGTGACCATTCTCATGTACTGACTTGTGAGTTTCTTTATCTTCATCAACTAAGTATAATATTTAATCATTTAAACAAAGTTTATTTATTTAAATGTATTTAAATAAAATACATTGAAATTTGTGATAGTAAAATGTGCATTTAAGGTAGGTAATGTTCTGGAGTTATGTAAACATACTGTGCTTTGAACAGATAAATTACCCATTAAAACTCTGGAGAAAAAGCCAATTAGTGCTAGAGTGTCCAAGCACTTGCAGTCTACAATATATGGTGTCCCTGTTCATCCCCTTACCAAGGACCACATCATGTAACATGATAATGCTTTGTTACAAATCACCCCTCCATCATAGTCCATCTGTTTCATAAAGACATCTTTTCTGTGCAAATTAAAAAGTACATACCTTGGGTACCCCAGAGTTCTAACACCATGGACTGCGACTGAAGATATCTTAAGAAATCTTCAGTGACCTTCTTTTCTGTGATCTGTTGTCTGAGTTTTAAGTCAGCGTAACTTTTACCCCATACTGTTTGTGAACATATTGTCTGCTGATGATTGTAGAATTTTGTTCTAAAAAAAAGAATTGTTATGGAAATTTCATTTTTATCTAAAATTCAGTATGTATCTGGTCAAAATCTGAAAAATAGTTATTGATACCACCTAGCTGATATCAAACCTTGTATCATCTTTGTAGGTGGTACCAAGGGTAATTTCAATAGAATTTCTTGACATCATAGTGAATGGTATAATCAATGCTAATTCTAAGAGTTAAATGTGACATCATAATACATTTGACATTAGAAACTATATTTTATGCAAACATGCTTCGTTAAGTATTGACATTTTTTATTTTTAAACATTCAGTTTTGTTCAAGCGTATTTTTAATTCTTAATTTACAATAAGCTATTACATAGTACAACTAAGTTTATCATGTCTCGACAGTTGTATCCATTCCGCATCATAACTGTCTTTATCACGTCTCAACAGTTGTATCCTTTCCGCATCATAACTGTCCCAGTGTAGTTGTATCTACACATAATGGATGTAATGTGTATTTGGGAAGGAAGGAAGCCAAAGTACCTGGTAAAAAGCCCTAACCTTCAGCAGGAAAACTGGCAATGCCAGTCAAATATGGTTCATATAATCCTACAGCAGTAAAGCTCAAAACCACAAAGTTAGTGTTGACAGACTGGTGATCGATAGTAAATCCTAAGTAATAGTAATACCTTTAATCACTAAGCCACACGGGCCCAAAGAATTACCGAGTAAGATTACTGCAAGCTTTAATATCTACTGATCTAGCATACATAGGACATATAAACAATGAGATTTGCTCATGCAGTATAAAAATCTTGGTTTTTATTTCCAGACTTACTTGCAGAAAATTCCTCTGCTACTATTTTCCATGGTCCATCTTATACCCATACACTGAGGTAACATTAGGATCATATTAAAAGGTTTTCCTATCAATTCGTGTGGTTCCACAATCTCATCGTCACTAAGGAGTTGACCTTTTGTATCACATGGTAACAGTTTGACCTGAATCACAGCTTCCTCCTTACCATGGTAATTATGTAAGGTGAAGTGTTCATCTACTTCTACACAATATGATAAGCTTTGTAACAAAATATGTGCACTGAAAATATAAACAATCTTTGTTTATGACATTGTTATAATTTGCTTCTAGCATTCATATTTACTCAACTTTTCAGAATTATAAGTGCATAGTTTGTATCCATTGTTAGGGGTTACTTGATTTATTAAGTGCTATCAGTTGCTTGATTCATTAACTGTGTTATCAGTTACTTGATTTATTAATGGTGTTATCAGTTACTTGATTTATCAACAGTGTTATCAGTTACTTGATTCATAATAGTGTTATTAGTTGCTCGATTCATTGACAATGTTATCACTTGCTTGATTTATTGACAGTGTTATCAGTTGCTTGATTCATTAACAGTGTTATCAGTTACTTGATTCATTTACACTGTTATCAGTTGCTTGATTTATTAATGGTGTTATCAGTTACTTGATTTATTAGGTGTTATCAGTTGCTTGATTCATTAATAGTGTTATCAGTTACTTGATTCATTAACAGTGGTATCAGATACTTGATTCATTAACACTGTTATCAGTTGCTTGATTTATTAATGGTGTTATCAGTTACTTGATTTATTAGGTGTTATCATTTGCTTGATTCATTAATAGTGTTATCAGTTACTTGATTCATTAACAGTGGTATCAGATACTTGAATTATCAACACTGGTATCAGTTGCTTGATTCATTAACAGTGTTATCAGTTTATTATTTCAATAACAGTGTTATGAGTGACTTGATTCATTAACAGTGTTATCAGTAACTTGATTCATTAACAGTGTTATCAGTTACTTGATATATTAACAGTGTTATCAATAAATTGATTTGTTTTCACTCTTATGCCTTAACCAAAGATAGTATTTTATTATTGATTTTTTTATTTCTAACCTGCCCAGGAATACATCTTCCACTGGATCCCAGAAAGGATCTTTATCACGTGGGACAATTGTCTTTTCTCCATCCAACCATTTAACATACATCTCATCCATCAGGTCCTTCCGATGTAAAAATTTACTCTTTGACCAGATCCATACCTGCAAAAATATAGAAAACATACACATGTACGTGTATAATCATTGAGAATTTTCACAATTTATAAAGATATAGAGAAGTAACTCTAATACCTGACAAACAAGTTTTTCTGTACTTTTTAATCAGCAGTTTTAATTTATGAATGGTAAGGTAAGATCAAATGAAATCAAATGTTTTTAATCTCTGTACCTGAAGTATATCATACCTTGTGGGTCTTTTTATTTGTGACTTTTATGATGACCTCTTTTCCTATTGCTTGACCTCTGGGGTCATGACTAGCTTCACTCTTGACCTCTGCATCAAACACTACATTCTAAAATAAATACCACAAATGTTTTAGTGCTTTTTTATTTGTACAGTATTATTATACAGTTTTAGACTTGTGGATGTCATTAATAACTGACTTGTTAAGCACAAATTTAAGGCAAAATAAAACAGACAGTTAAAAAATGATTAAACCACAAAAAAAATAGAAATGAGGTATAATCCCAATATTTGCATGTATGTCAACTATGTGTAAAAATCAAAGTATTTGGTAAACAGTAAGTAGGAGACCAAGGAGCATAAAATCGCTACACCACATGATACTATAGGATAAAGCAATAAGCAAAATATCTGGCTTCTGCATACTATAGTTGCTTAAAAAACTGCGACAGATGAACAATCAGACAGACAAGGGTAAAACAATATATCCATCTTCTTCAAAGGAAGGGTACAAATATAATTAAATAAATGTATTTTAAAATCTGTCTCTTCTGTAACATACCTTTTTAAGTTCCTCACTGATTGCATTGGCCTCAGAGACAAGTGGCATTAAATTCATGAACTCCTGAAATGCTACTACAGTTTTCATATTTTCTGTTGATTCATGAACACGGGGAGTTTGAATGTCCATAGCAACACCCTCATGTTCAGCTAACTCCATCATGAAATAATCGAAATGATAACGTCCCATATTATTATCGAGTTCTCTTTCCTTGGGAAACCCAACATACAAAAATAAACAACTGGATCCAAACTTCAGCCTGTCCTAAAAAAGTAAAGTAAATTGATGAAATATAAAGTACAAAAGTAGAATGGTAGATATTTTACATAGTAGCAGTAATTATAAGTGCTTGAATTAAATAAAAGACTAATCAATACATAAGGCTTTGAAAGATTTCACACACATAATTGTTTTACAAATAATGATAAGACAAATAACATAATACGTCCACTAAGAACCTACAAAGATGTAGTGCCTAAAATAGTTACATTTTAGTCAAGGATTTGATTTATATTTTTTTATGGAATATTTAAAGCTTATTCTATAGAAGTATTTTTTTAGTTATATACTTCTGTATAAGCAGGATTTTTATTGATATATCATTTAATGAAGTATTAATTTAAAAAGGGAAAAAGAGGTATTCAACTTGAAAAAAATGTTATGTATGACTACTTGTAGAACAGTAGGACTGTCTGACTTTTTAAATTGATTGATCAGAAAAAATGTGTCACATGCTGAATGGAGCTGACCACACAGAGTTTGCACCTAAGAAATAAGAATCTAAGATACCAAGGAGTATTCTGGAATTAAAAGTTGAGGACAGACATAACTATGGCTAAATAAGAGGAACGACAACAACAAAACAGACACACAACACAAAAACCAAAATTTGATGAACATGAACCCCTCTAAAAACTGGCGAGTCCAGGTGCTCCAAAAGAATAAAGAACTCCTCCTTCACCTATTGCATGCATCATATCACTCAGGTTAAAATCTGGTAGTCATATCTAGTGGCAGTCATAATCCAGAAAGAAGTGGTTATGACAAAGGCAACATATTACTAGTAATTGTGACCCAGATATTCTGCAACTAAGTTTTGATGGCAACAGTAAAATTATCTAAGTTGAAAATTTGAACCCAAGTTAAGTAGCTATTCTGTTAGCAGACACCCTGTATCAACAAAATCTGTGTAGGAAATACATTGTACAGCGTTTTGAGTACTTGACCAATTGGGAGTTGTATAAAAGGAAAAGTAAAAGCATTCAATTTGTACGAAATTTTAAACCAACCAAACCAAATATTGAAGGAAAAGTATAAACACCAAAAAAGCAATAGACGGGGTGGTTTAAATGTGTACAGAATAAAAGTTAGAATAGGTTAAAATAAGGCACAAATATTTCAATAAGAAATTGTTGGATTAATATTTAATTAGAAAAACATAAGTCTATGTGGTCATTGTATACATTTGATTTACAGTATCATTGGTGCTGAATACCATTTCTTTTCTCTTAATATGTAAGAGAACAAAAACTGTCAAGATTATGTAAATATTTGTTTTAATTGACTTCTGAAAAACAGATATCCAAGTATCCCTTTGTGCTCAGTGAATGTATCAGTTTTTCAGAAGGCAATAAAACCACATATTTGCTTCATCAAATTGTTGAAATCTATTCTGAAAAATTCTTTAAAAAAAATTGTCATCTGAATGATGTTATACTTACAAAATGATTGAGTTTCATCTTTCCTTTTACTTTATGACCATTGATAAAAACTTGAGCTTCCTTACTACAGGGTTCTATAACCATTTCTGATCCAGTATTTACAATATTGGCATGTGACGGCTGTATACTACAAGGGAAATAATACATAATGTTTATTATCTTAAAAAAATTAGATAACAGTTAGATGGTATCCATATCTAAGGGCCCCACACAAATTGTAAAAACAGGTGCCCATACACAAATTTGTCATTCAAAATGCAATAATCTGACCTTAAGGTCAATGGTCACCAACTATAGTATGCAACACATTGCATAAGAAATAATTGATGAGGGGTATGAGGTTGTACTCATTTACAAATGAGCTGGGCCTATATATTTAATTATTTTTTTACTGAGTGATAGTGAGTTCGAAAATAAGGCCCAGCCAGCCATGGGTAAATAAGTACAATATCATACCCAGAATGAATTAATACACTTCTAATATGACAAAAGCCTGTGACTTTTTATTCCGGCAGGCCCTGTAGGCCATGATTTTCTAGCTGCCATATTCATGAAAAATTTCAGTCTAGATAGCCTTCTAAATTTGCAATGTACGATAGACAAAATACACTTTTACTTTATGCATTAATTCATTTAAACTTATTACATTGTTTTGAATTTTCATTTGGTAAACTCTACAAAAAATTACAAATTTTCTTTAAGAATGAACAGTTCATAAACTATAAAAAATACATACTGGTACCTTAAACCTTAAAAATACATATTCTAAACCTGACCTCTCAAAATAAATACCCTAAACCTCTGAGCTCTAAAAATACATACCCTAAACCTCTGACCTCTATTTTAACATTAGGATTTCCAGTTCTCCCTAGAAGTGTGTCACCTGAAAAATATAATAGTTACATAACAATTTGACCATAGGATCTTAGGAATTAGTTCATGTACCTATTGAGTATCTGGCACAAGCTGGCTAATAAAAACTTTCGCATACATGACTGAATTAAATAAAAAAATTGTTTGAAATAAATTGAAATTATGGAGTGTAAAATTGTAGAAACGTATTGGTAAAAATTCCCAGCTAGTGCAATAAATCTGGAAAACTTGATCCGGATGAACATTTTTTACCAAATTGATTCACAAATAATGCACTTCTGAAATTCAAATTTTATCAACAATGCCATGATTACGAATAAGTGTAAAACAACAGTTCTGTAACAAATATGAAATATCAGTTAAGCTTCAAAGACATTAAAAAGTATGTAGCAAATTGGGAAACAGTTTAATAGCTGATTATATGTATAAAACACCAGGGTGGGAATCATTCCCGGCTTGCTCCATTATGAGTAATGGGACCTCTTTGTATCTCCGTCCATAAATAAAAACAGGAGCTACATAAATGTAGCTAGAGTGCACCCTGCCTGCAGTGATACTTGAACATGCAACCTCAGTGCCGACAGAACACGTGATAAATAGCAAACAAACTATCTTAACCACTCGGCCAATGAGGCCCATACAACATGAAGCAAGGGCATAGCTATAGTTCCAACAAAGTGGGTGCACAAAGGAAGGGTATAAAAAATAATCAATAGTGGATAGTGGACCTTTATTAGTATATATACTGATGAAGGTCAAAATTGGTATGAGAATAAAAAAAAATAGGGCATCTAATGGGACATTAAATGATACCCCGCCACCATATTTGTCAAGAAATGAGTTATCTTTCTTAGACCAGAAAATTTCCGCTGTGCAAAATATCATTCAAATCCTTTGACGAGTTTCCAAGTTATCATCTGGAAACCTTCGGGGGACGGACGAACAGACAGATGGACAGACACTGAACAAAACGGAGGGTATAACATAACACCTCGCCACTTCGTGTGGCGGGTTATAAAAATTAATATGTGGGTTTTTTTGTGAAAATGACCCCCCCCTGAAAAGTGTCAAAATACTGTAACTATCATTACTAGAGATAAATAAAAGATATTAAAATACCATCAAAAACCATTTCTTTAAGCATAAACACAGTAGGAAATCTCCACCTGAATTTGTACGTACATATCTAATACTAACCTTTGTAACAACAGTGCTTGATAACACACGACAACTGGGGATCTTCATTGATATTTGTTATGTATGGCACAGTTTCCCAATCTTTTTTCTGGTCACCACTGACAGGAGAGGACAGTTTCGCTCTTTCCCAATCTTTTCTGCAAAACAACAACAAAGCTTTCAAATATACATTTCTACTGTTTACAACGAAATAGTGTTCCTTTAATTACTAAGATATCAAACAAACTGTTTGATGACATTATAGTTAATGTTTACAATATTTTTACAATAAATGCAGAAAGTAAGATTTTATGGGAAATTACAAATATACTAGATAATTGTTTTTGTCCTTTACCTTGCCTGTTCCAGTCTTTGTTCCCATGTCATTTCCATGTCCTTCATCTTTTTTTCATTGTCTCTTAACATTCTTTCCAGTTCTACAATAAAATGTTATTAACTAATGTTAACATATAGAAGTTTCACAATTTATTTAAAACTTAAAAAATTTTCTTGAAATGATAAGAATTCTATATGATCTGCAAATGCTAATTACACTGCTGAACGTCTGACAGTTTAGAATATTCTGCTAGTATAGGTTAACAAATATACACATCATACACAGAACTTTTTTAACAAGTATACTGATAAACATTAAGGTAGAAATATGTATTTCTGTAAAAAAATTAGCTTTTATGTCATAAGATCATTTCTTGCATATTACAGGTGGCTTACAAGCAACGCGTGAAATGCTGTACATTTCCATGGCTATTTTTAGACTGAGTAGACTCAGTAGACATGCTGTATGTGGGGATATAACATTGTAAACATGCTGTGTATTACCATGCAGTGAAATAGGGAAACACACAAACTACATAACATAATTATGTGTTCATAAGAAAAAAAACAAGAATGGGAAGTAAGCAAAAAAGGCAAAATTTTCCCATTTTTTAAACTTAATAAAGTGTTTAAAAATAAAATGGTTTTATGTTTGAGTTATTCAAAGCTTGTTTAGTCAATAGAAAAAAAGATAAAATCCAACTCCCATTTTATACATAAACAAAACAAGGTTAAGTTTACTTTGTAAGACTGTATATATAGTATTCTAAATGTACAACCACCAAATACACGGAACCAGTCCTCAGAATTCAATGAATTTGTACACTGTTGCAGAATATAGAATTTGAACCATATATGATACCAGAATAAATTTTATATTGTTTAAATATTTAGCAAACATAAAGATTAAGTTTCCTTGATGATAACTGAACATAAAAAATAGTGCAGAACATGCACTATTTATGAACAAAAATTAAAAGTAAGTAGATTTTTAAACCCTTGAAATTGGTTCTTACATGCAATGAAAGCTTAAATGCAATTATAAGAGAATGCTGACCAGCTGCACATTTTGATAAGACAAAAATGTTCTCTCATTAAACTAAAGGTCTAGAACAAGTCAAAATAATTGACCCATAGAAAATCAACAGCAGTGTTACAGCTTCTACCTATGTGTTAATTTTTTCACTTAGAGTTATCTCTCTTAATCGTATTGTATTTTAGGAATTCAGTTATTGATATTTTAATCCTTATTTGAGTGTTATATACTAAAATGTCTTGTTATGGAAACTAAAATTGTGTGATTTAATGATTTGTGGTTACAAGGGTGATGATAATATTAATTAACTTGTCCCTTACTTGTAGAAATAGATGGTCATATCTGAAGAAATCCAATCGACAAGAAGTTAGGAAATTTATTACAAAGGCATTATTTCTACAAAATGATACTTAATTGTAGCATATATTTTCAGGGGAGATTTTTTTAATTTCAGACAATAAGAAATAAGGAATGCTAATGGTGGGGATCTTTAAAGTCTAATTAGCATAAATGAGAAACCCCTGTAGAAGACCTCCAATACTGCAAGCCAACAGTCAGAATACCTGTCTTGCTCGGTAGTTTCACGAGAAAGAGACACAACTTTAAAAAAAAACTTCAGTCAATTAGAAACAGGGATTATAAATGGGAACCCATGTTTAAACATTTTTTCAATAGGTTTTGATTTAAACAAAATCATCAGTTTTGTATTTCAGATTAGAACAAAATACATGTATTTAATCTTGCAGAGGACCATCCATTAAACATTAATATATAGTATGGCTTCAATCGGCTTTGCAGTTACAGATACTAAAAACTTTTTAGTGTAAGGTTCTATTTTACAGAGTACTATGGTAGTTTCTGATTGAAATTAAAAACAAATAATGTTGTAGAGGACCATCTTATTTTATTTCTAATTATCCAAGTGGCTTGGAGAGACTGATAATAAAACAAGAACTTTGTAAAGGACCATCTAATGAATACTGAGACCAGTTTTGACTTTAATTACCTAAGTGGTTTGATGATTGATATGTTTAAGTTTACAGATGATGCTTAGGATGACAACAATGACAACAGCTCACATAACCTTCAGGCTATTTGATCTTAATATGTTACTTATACCTGAAATTTCAGGTCGCAATCTGCTAAATTCTTAATAAAAAACAGATAATCTAAGACTTCTGTCAGTCATTAAAAATATCCACAAAAAGCTATCACACATTCCTGGTCATTACAAATAATAAATAAACAATAAACAATATTTACCTGTTTTCATAAACATGCAAATAAAATACATTATACATTGTCATGCATTTTAGTTATTGGTTAGTTTATGTACATATAAATAATAATACAAATTTTAATGTGTACCAACTTACCCTCTTTGGAAATTTCGTCTGAATTTTTAAATCATATAAAAAAATGTGAATTAATTTCACACAGAATGTGAAGTAAAATTAAGTTTTCACATTAAAAGTGTAGCATTTCATAAAAACACGCAACAAAAATAAACAAAATAGATACAACGTAGTGATTAAAATAAATAGAATAAAAAATGTACACTTTAATGATATTAACCCATGATGGATGACATAAGTATCCATGACTTTATCAAATATTTGTTAAAGTTTTAACCTCAGGGAAGAAATTATCTAATGAAAGAAGATAAATATTTTACTATTATTAACCAATTAAGTAAAATACATGTGAAACTGTCCATACAATATTGATCTTGTCAACAGAACTGATACAGAAACAAGAGGTCCATGGGCACAAAACTTACATGAGTCAAAACAACCCCACGCCCAATCTTAGGAATTACCGTATATTAATATGTAACCATATGTAACCGTATGTAACCATAATTAAAATATTGCAATGATTTAATAAACTCAAAAATGATCTGTATTGTTTTTATTTCTTGGAAGTATTTAAAAAGTGTGTGCTATACAGAGTACACATAGTTTTCTTCTTCAAATTAATATCATACTGTTGTCCTATTGATCTCCCAAAAGAAGGTTTAATTGTTTGTTTGAATGGTGTTTATATTGCTACTTTCAGCAATTTTTCAGCTATATCATGGAGTTCAGTTTTTTTATTGGGGGAGAAAGCCAGAGTACCTGGAGAAAACCCCCAACATTAAGTAGGAAAACTGGTCATTGAAAAAGGAACAAATCTTGAGCTGAACAAATTTATATTTCTTGCACCACAAATTTTTGGTTAAAATTGCCATAATATTTCCAGAAACAAAAAAAGATGTTTAATTTTAACATCATATCTGAACAATTTCTAAATTGTTTCCCCTTTATTTGTACTAACTTAAATCTTCTTCAGTTCTGCATAGTTTGAAGTTGTCCAAAGAAAATGAAAATGTGAAAAATTTAGGATAACGACAACAAACAACAGACAAATTTTGCTCACTTAAGCCTTCAAAACAGTGCCTATACAGAGATAAATTGGGCCAATACAACTTTAGTTAGCCAGACATAAGAATGATGTAAGTTTACTTGTATTGTTTCAGTAAGCCACATTACACATTGCACACATTTTTATGATTTGTAAAGAAGGCAGAGCAAAGACATTAACAGGAATATTATGTATTAATAAAACCACTTAAAAATCAGAACAGCATAAAAACTAGAGACTCCTAGGAACCTGTAATCGCTCCCCTGGAAGAAAAATGACATCTAGCAATCTTCACAATTTACAGTCTTACTCTAGCTGTTATAACATTTAAGTTGCTCAGCAGAAACTACAAATTTTATTTAAAATTGTCATTAAGGGCAATAACTCCTTCTAAGGAGTCATTAGACAGTTTTTGACAACTAAACAATTTTTAGACCTTATAATTTTGAATATTTTCATAATATACATATTTACTCTAGCTGTTAAAGATTTTAATTTAGAACACAAAAACTGATAATTTTGTCTGAATTCCTTATTAAAGGGCAATAACTCCTATGAAGATTCATCTGACAATTTGGACAAAATAAATGATTTTTAGGCCTTGCCTTAAAAATACTTTTTGCAAGGAAAGGTTTTATTTTTGCTGTTATAGCAAAAAAGTTACCATGGCAAACACTAAAATTAAAAAAAAATCATCTTTTAATAGCAATTACTAAAATAAGTTGTCATTAGATAATTTTCAGACATGATTTGTAGGCCTTGTCTTTTTGATTATTTTTGCTGTTAACAGTTTTACAGGAAATACAGTATTTAATTTCTAATGCAAAAACTGGTTATTTTGTCTCAAATAAAGGGCAATAACTACTAATAGAAGTCCCCTGACAATTTCAGACCAAAGATGAGATTTGTAGGCCATATTATGCTGATCATGTTTGCAGTATATGGTTTCATTCTAGCTGATATAGCTTTTTGTTACAATTCAAAAACTGAAAATTTCATATGAAAATTGTCACTGAAAGGCAAAACCTCCTTTATGGCATGAAAAGATGATTTTGATCCAACTAAGTTATTGGTAAGGCTTGTCTTGCTTATCATTTTTATATTGTAAAAACTGAAAAAATTGTCAGACATGGTAATTTCAGGGCAATATCTCTAAAAGGAAGTCATTACTCAACTCTGGACTAATTGGAAAATGTGTAGGGCTTAATGTGCTGATCAATTTGACGTTATGCTATTTTTATTTGTTGCTATTATAACATTGAGATATTGACTAAAAAGGTGTGTTTACCTCTTTGTTCTATTTTTAGTAACAGAAGCAATATTTGTCCAATATATAAATTTGAAACAAAGGTACCCTAAAGATTACTAGGGCCAAGTCTGAATAAAATTGGTCAAATGGTTTAAGAGGAGAAGATTTTTGAAAAAGTAAACAATGGATAGATGGATAACAGACGCCAAGTGACAACAAAAGCTTACATGGACCAATGGTCCAAGTGAGATCATGATCAAATTAATGCTAGGAATGAAACTGCAAAGAAATCTCAAACACATTTCAGCAAAAAGTAAAATAATAACATATAGGTACCTCAAAATGTCTTAGTATCATAAGATATAAATAAAGAACAAAAGTCTGAAATACAGAAGAACGTAATGTACATTAAATGTACATTTTCTGAAAATCCAATTTATTTGTACAAGCTTTAAAAAACATTAAGAAAACTAGTGAAAATATATTTAACATGCTGCACAAATTTGTACTTTAAGCTTAAAAAAAACAAATTCGTCTACATGAGCAACATATAAATAATATTAAATTTTTAAGATTTATATGGATTTCTTTGTAATAAAACGGTCTATATAATCGCAAATGAATATGAGGGAGCATATGGAATGGCCTCAATTTAATACTCATAAACAAATATTTTCTCTGGTGGATAATTAGCATCATTGAAAGAATATAAAATTATCACAATTATGGACTCTATCATTATGAAAATTTGAGAAATATAAAAAAGTGGAAAAATAAAACTGAAAACTTTTTTTCAATGAGAATAATTCTTCCTTTAATTCAAGCAAGATAAAAATTACTAATTGAATAAGAATGAGTTCACACAGAATTTTAATAAGAACAAACTGCCAGCCAAAATAAGGTTTATCTGTGATATTTTACCTTCTGTAGTTTCTTGGCTAAGACCTTTACCACCCAGACCTGATTTCTGCAGCATTGCCATTAATCGAGCATTCTCTTCTTTTAATTCACGAATCATACGGTCGGTAGGACTTTCATTTATAACTGCTTTATTCTGTATTTTCTTGGCTCTAGAAATGAAGAAATATTGTATGTAAAACTTAAAGATTTTTCATTACATAATAATTGTAGGAAACAAATCAAAATGAAAAACAGACGAGAAACTACTTTTACAGTAAATTTCTGGAATATATAGGACATTTTTTTCTAAAATTTTAATAGCAAAAACTTCACCCATATACTTATAAATGGATTGTAGCATTATCCATTTGAAGATAGCAATAATTACCGCTATAGTCCCCAATTTTGTTTTCTTGATGTAAAAAGTTTTACTTGAAAACTAATGACTGCAACAAGTATAAATAAATTTAGGGAAAATTACTACACTTTTTTTGAGTCAGAATTCCCATTGAATAGTATTCTTTATTTACCTATCAGCATATCTAAGAGTTGAAAGAGTTTCATCATAATTTATATCCGCTGGGCTCAGTGCTGCAATCTGTCAACACAATGAAAGTATATAGTAATTGCTTATAAAATAACACAGCAAAATAAACTTTATCTAATACTTCATATTGGACAAAAAACAGAAATCTTTACCATGCCATTGGCTGTAGCAGAGGATACATAGTTTTATAATGTTATATTTGTATAAGTTATTTTGCCAGTATTTATGTTTTGCAATACATTCAAGAACACTAAAGAAAGACAAGAGCTCAAATAAGCCTTTGCTGTAATTTACTGAAGATACAAAGCGACTGTAGTTTGAGTTGTACCCTTTGATATGGATACATGTAAGCTTGGCAAAAACTACATTCAACTGTAAAATCAAGACCATATTAGTGCTGATTTAGAAATTGGGGGGGGGGGGGGGGGGGGGGAGGAGAAAAAGAGTGCACTTTGGCCTCATATGTAGAATAAATTTTTCCAGGTCCTTTATCCTCACACACTTTAGAAGCACTTAAATGTAATGGGACCACCCTTCTCAGAAATCCCGGCTCAACTTGAAATAACTTTGCCCATGATGGAACAATAAAAGTAAACTTCATTGTCCTACATGTAAAAAATGATATAGTCACTCAATAACACAGATAATAGACAAGGACCATATTGTGCCGCAGACTATTTAACTAAATTATTACTTTAAAGTGTTGATTTACGACAAGATAAAGTCTATCTTTATTATATATTTTTCAAATAGAATTTTGGAACATTATTAAAACAAACAAAAGCAAAATGATAGCTTTTGTTATATTGACAACAATGACAGCTGGATGTCTTCAATACCATACAATATATTGACAACAATGACAGCTGGATGTCTTCAATACCATACAATATAAAGGCTCATATTTTTAATTTTCAAAGTATTTTCTGTCATTTTCTATTTCAATTTAAAGCTCATGTATTGTTATTTTTTTT
>OX104113.1:24713800-24780724 GCA_944474755.1 Limnoperna fortunei | reverse complement strand
TTATGTTGTTTTCCTACCTACTGGTGTGGTCTGTTCTGTATAGAGGTGTAGATTGGTTTATGTTGTTTTCCTACCTACTGGTGTGGTCTGTTCTGTATAGAGGTGTAGATTGGTTTATGTTGTTTTCCTACCTACTGGTGTGGTCTGTTCTGTATAGAGGTGTAGATTGGTTTATGTTGTTTTCCTACCTACTGGTGTGGTCTGTTCTGTATAGAGGTGTAGATTGGTTTATGTTGTTTCCTACCTACTGGTGTGGTCTGTTCTGTATAGAGGTGTAGATTGGTTTATGTTGTTTTCCTACCTACTGGTGTGGTCTGTTCTGTATAGAGGTGTAGATTGGTTTATGTTGTTTTCCTACCTACTGGTGTGGTCTGTTCTGTATAGAGGTGTAGATTGGTTTATGTTGTTTTCCTACCTACTGGTGTGGTCTGTTCTGTATAGAGGTGTAGATTGGTTTATGTTGTTTTCCTACCTACTGGTGTGGTCTGTTCTGTATAGAGGTGTAGATTGGTTTATGTTGTTTTCCTACCTACTGGTGTGGTCTGTTCTGTATAGAGGTGTAGATTGGTTTATGTTGTTTTCCTACCTACTGGTGTGGTCTGTTCTGTATAGAGGTGTAGATTGGTTTATGTTGTTTTCCTACCTACTGGTGTGGTCTGTTCTGTATAGAGGTGTAGATTGGTTTATGTTGTTTTCCTACCTACTGGTGTGGTCTGTTCTGTATAGAGGTGTAGATTGGTTTATGTTGTTTTCCTACCTACTGGTGTGGTCTGTTCTGTATAGAGGTGTAGATTGGTTTATGTTGTTTTCCTACCTACTGGTGTGGTCTGTTCTGTATAGAGGTGTAGATTGGTTTATGTTGTTTTCCTACCTACTGGTGTGGTCTGTTCTGTATAGAGGTGTAGATTGGTTTATGTTGTTTTCCTACCTACTGGTGTGGTCTGTTCTATATAGAGGTGTAGATTGGTTTATGTTGTTTTCCTACCTACTGGTGTGGTCTGTTCTGTATAGAGGTGTAGATTGGTTTATGTTGTTTTCCTACCTACTGGTGTGGTCTGTTCTGTATAGAGGTGTAGATTGGTTTATGTTGTTTTCCTACCTACTGGTGTGGTCTGTTCTGTATAGAGGTGTAGATTGGTTTATGTTGTTTTCCTACCTACTGGTGTGGTCTGTTCTATATAGAGGTGTAGATTGGTTTATGTTGTTTTCCTACCTACTGGTGTGGTCTGTTCTATATAGAGGTGTAGATTGGTTTATGTTGTTTTCCTACCTACTGGTGTGGTCTGTTCTGTATAGAGGTGTAGATTGGTTTATGTTGTAGTCCTACCTACTGGTGTGGTCTGTTCTGTATAGAGGTGTAGATTGGTTTATGTTGTTTTCCTACCTACTGGTGTGGTCTGTTCTGTATAGAGGTGTAGATTGGTTTATGTTGTTTTCCTACCTACTGGTGTGGTCTGTTCTGTATAGAGGTGTAGATTGGTTTATGTTGTTTTCCTACCTACTGGTGTGGTCTGTTCTATATAGAGGTGTAGATTGGTTTATGTTGTTTTCCTACCTACTGGTGTGGTCTGTTCTGTATAGAGGTGTAGATTGGTTTATGTTGTTTTCCTACCTACTGGTGTGGTCTGTTCTGTATAGAGGTGTAGATTGGTTTATGTTGTAGTCCTACCTACTGGTGTGGTCTGTTCTGTATAGAGGTGTAGATTGGTTTATGTTGTTTTCCTACCTACTGGTGTGGTCTGTTCTGTATAGAGGTGTAGATTGGTTTATGTTGTTTTCCTACCTACTGGTGTGGTCTGTTCTGTATAGAGGTGTAGATTGGTTTATGTTGTTTTCCTACCTACTGGTGTGGTCTGTTCTGTATAGAGGTGTAGATTGGTTTATGTTGTTTTCCTACCTACTGGTGTGGTCTGTTCTATATAGAGGTGTAGATTGGTTTATGTTGTTTTCCTACCTACTGGTGTGGTCTGTTCTGTATAGAGGTGTAGATTGGTTTATGTTGTTTTCCTACCTACTGGTGTGGTCTGTTCTATATAGAGGTGTAGATTGGTTTATGTTGTTTTCCTACCTACTGGTGTGGTCTGTTTTATATAGAAGTGTAGATTGGTTTATGTTGTTTTCCTACCTACTGGTGTGGTCTGTTCTGTATAGAGGTGTAGATTGGTTTATGTTGTAGTCCTACCTACTGGTGTGGTCTGTTCTGTATAGAGGTGTAGATTGGTTTATGTTGTTTTCCTACCTACTGGTGTGGTCTGTTCTGTATAGAGGTGTAGATTGGTTTATGTTGTTTTCCTACCTACTGGTGTGGTCTGTTCTGTATAGAGGTGTAGATTGGTTTATGTTGTAGTCCTACCTACTGGTGTGGTCTGTTCTATATAGAGGTGTAGATTGGTTTATGTTGTTTTCCTACCTACTGGTGTGGTCTGTTCTGTATAGAGGTGTAGATTGGTTTATGTTGTTTTCCTACCTACTGGTGTGGTCTGTTCTGTATAGAGGTGTAGATTGGTTTATGTTGTTTTCCTACCTACTGGTGTGGTCTGTTCTATATAGAGGTGTAGATTGGTTTATGTTGTTTTCCTACCTACTGGTGTGGTCTGTTCTGTATAGAGGTGTAGATTGGTTTATGTTGTAGTCCTACCTACTGGTGTGGTCTGTTCTATATAGAGGTGTAGATTGGTTTATGTTGTTTTCCTACCTACTGGTGTGGTCTGTTCTGTATAGAGGTGTAGATTGGTTTATGTTGTTTTCCTACCTACTGGTGTGGTCTGTTCTGTATAGAGGTGTAGATTGGTTTATGTTGTTTTCCTACCTACTGGTGTGGTCTGTTCTATATAGAGGTGTAGATTGGTTTATGTTGTTTTCCTACCTACTGGTGTGGTCTGTTCTGTATAGAGGTGTAGATTGGTTTATGTTGTTTTCCTACCTACTGGTGTGGTCTGTTCTGTATAGAGGTGTAGATTGGTTTATGTTGTTTTCCTACCTACTGGTGTGGTCTGTTCTATATAGAGGTGTAGATTGGTTTATGTTGTTTTCCTACCTACTGGTGTGGTCTGTTCTGTATAGAGGTGTAGATTGGTTTATGTTGTTTTCCTACCTACTGGTGTGGTCTGTTCTGTATAGAGGTGTAGATTGGTTTATGTTGTTTTCCTACCTACTGGTGTGGTCTGTTCTGTATAGAGGTGTAGATTGGTTTATGTTGTTTTCCTACCTACTGGTGTGGTCTGTTCTATATAGAGGTGTAGATTGGTTTATGTTGTTTTCCTACCTACTGGTGTGGTCTGTTCTGTATAGAGGTGTAGATTGGTTTATGTTGTTTTCCTACCTACTGGTGTGGTCTGTTCTGTATAGAGGTGTAGATTGGTTTATGTTGTTTTCCTACCTACTGGTGTGGTCTGTTCTGTATAGAGGTGTAGATTGGTTTATGTTGTTTTCCTACCTACTGGTGTGGTCTGTTCTGTATAGAGGTGTAGATTGGTTTATGTTGTTTTCCTACCTACTGGTGTGGTCTGTTCTGTATAGAGGTGTAGATTGGTTTATGTTGTTTTCCTACCTACTGGTGTGGTCTGTTCTGTATAGAGGTGTAGATTGGTTTATGTTGTTTTCCTACCTACTGGTGTGGTCTGTTCTATATAGAGGTGTAGATTGGTTTATGTTGTTTTCCTACCTACTGGTGTGGTCTGTTCTGTATAGAGGTGTAGATTGGTTTATGTTGTTTTCCTACCTACTGGTGTGGTCTGTTCTGTATAGAGGTGTAGATTGGTTTATGTTGTTTTCCTACCTACTGGTGTGGTCTGTTCTGTATAGAGGTGTAGATTGGTTTATGTTGTTTTCCTACCTACTGGTGTGGTCTGTTCTGTATAGAGGTGTAGATTGGTTTATGTTGTTTTCCTACCTACTGGTGTGGTCTGTTCTGTATAGAGGTGTAGATTGGTTTATGTTGTTTTCCTACCTACTGGTGTGGTCTGTTCTATATAGAGGTGTAGATTGGTTTATGTTGTTTTCCTACCTACTGGTGTGGTCTGTTCTGTATAGAGGTGTAGATTGGTTTATGTTGTTTTCCTACCTACTGGTGTGGTCTGTTCTGTATAGAGGTGTAGATTGGTTTATGTTGTTTTCCTACCTACTGGTGTGGTCTGTTCTGTATAGAGGTGTAGATTGGTTTATGTTGTTTTCCTACCTACTGGTGTGGTCTGTTCTATATAGAGGTGTAGATTGGTTTATGTTGTTTTCCTACCTACTGGTGTGGTCTGTTCTGTATAGAGGTGTAGATTGGTTTATGTTGTAGTCCTACCTACTGGTGTGGTCTGTTCTGTATAGAGGTGTAGATTGGTTTATGTTGTTTTCCTACCTACTGGTGTGGTCTGTTCTATATAGAGGTGTAGATTGGTTTATGTTGTTTTCCTACCTACTGGTGTGGTCTGTTCTATATAGAGGTGTAGATTGGTTTATGTTGTTTTCCTACCTACTGGTGTGGTCTGTTCTGTATAGAGGTGTAGATTGGTTTATGTTGTTTTCCTACCTACTGGTGTGGTCTGTTCTATATAGAGGTGTAGATTGGTTTATGTTGTTTTCCTACCTACTGGTGTGGTCTGTTCTGTATAGAGGTGTAGATTGGTTTATGTTGTTTTCCTACCTACTGGTGTGGTCTGTTTTATATAGAAGTGTAGATTGGTTTATGTTGTTTTCCTACCTACTGGTGTGGTCTGTTCTGTATAGAGGTGTAGATTGGTTTATGTTGTTTTCCTACCTACTGGTGTGGTCTGTTCTGTATAGAGGTGTAGATTGGTTTATGTTGTTTTCCTACCTACTGGTGTGGTCTGTTCTGTATAGAGGTGTAGATTGGTTTATGTTGTTTTCCTACCTACTGGTGTGGTCTGTTCTGTATAGAGGTGTAGATTGGTTTATGTTGTTTTCCTACCTACTGGTGTGGTCTGTTCTGTATAGAGGTGTAGATTGGTTTATGTTGTTTTCCTACCTACTGGTGTGGTCTGTTCTGTATAGAGGTGTAGATTGGTTTATGTTGTTTTCCTACCTACTGGTGTGGTCTGTTCTGTATAGAGGTGTAGATTGGTTTATGTTGTTTTCCTACCTACTGGTGTGGTCTGTTCTGTATAGAGGTGTAGATTGGTTTATGTTGTTTTCCTACCTACTGGTGTGGTCTGTTCTGTATAGAGGTGTAGATTGGTTTATGTTGTTTTCCTACCTACTGGTGTGGTCTGTTCTGTATAGAGGTGTAGATTGGTTTATGTTGTTTTCCTACCTACTGGTGTGGTCTGTTCTGTATAGAGGTGTAGATTGGTTTATGTTGTAGTCCTACCTACTGGTGTGGTCTGTTCTATATAGAGGTGTAGATTGGTTTATGTTGTTTTCCTACCTACTGGTGTGGTCTGTTTTATATAGAGGTGTAGATTGGTTTATGTTGTTTTCCTACCTACTGGTGTGGTCTGTTCTATATAGAGGTGTAGATTGGTTTATGTTGTTTTCCTACCTACTGGTGTGGTCTGTTCTATATAGAGGTGTAGATTGGTTTATGTTGTAGTCCTACCTACTGGTGTGGTCTGTTCTGTATAGAGGTGTAGATTGGTTTATGTTGTTTTCCTACCTACTGGTGTGGTCTGTTCTATATAGAGGTGTAGATTGGTTTATGTTGTTTTCCTACCTACTGGTGTGGTCTGTTCTGTATAGAGGTGTAGATTGGTTTATGTTGTTTTCCTACCTACTGGTGTGGTCTGTTCTGTATAGAGGTGTAGATTGGTTTATGTTGTTTTCCTACCTACTGGTGTGGTCTGTTCTATATAGAGGTGTAGATTGGTTTATGTTGTTTTCCTACCTACTGGTGTGGTCTGTTCTATATAGAGGTGTAGATTGGTTTATGTTGTTTTCCTACCTACTGGTGTGGTCTGTTTTATATAGAGGTGTAGATTGGTTTATGTTGTTTTCCTACCTACTGGTGTGGTCTGTTCTGTATAGAGGTGTAGATTGGTTTATGTTGTTTTCCTACCTACTGGTGTGGTCTGTTCTATATAGAGGTGTAGATTGGTTTATGTTGTAGTCCTACCTACTGGTGTGGTCTGTTCTGTATAGAGGTGTAGATTGGTTTATGTTGTTTTCCTACCTACTGGTGTGGTCTGTTCTGTATAGAGGTGTAGATTGGTTTATGTTGTTTTCCTACCTACTGGTGTGGTCTGTTCTATATAGAGGTGTAGATTGGTTTATGTTGTTTTCCTACCTACTGGTGTGGTCTGTTCTATATAGAGGTGTAGATTGGTTTATGTTGTTTTCCTACCTACTGGTGTGGTCTGTTCTATATAGAGGTGTAGATTGGTTTATGTTGTTTTCCTACCTACTGGTGTGGTCTGTTCTATATAGAGGTGTAGATTGGTTTATGTTGTTTTCCTACCTACTGGTGTGGTCTGTTCTATATAGAGATGTAGATTGGTTTATGTTGTTTTCCTACCTACTGGTGTGGTCTGTTCTGTATAGAGGTGTAGATTGGTTTATGTTGTTTTCCTACCTACTGGTGTGGTCTGTTCTATATCGAGGTGTAGATTGGTTTATGTTGTTTTCCTACCTACTGGTGTGGTCTGTTCTGTATAGAGGTGTAGATTGGTTTATGTTGTTTTCCTACCTACTGGTGTGGTCTGTTCTGTATAGAGGTGTAGATTGGTTTATGTTGTTTTCCTACCTACTGGTGTGGTCTGTTCTGTATAGAGGTGTAGATTGGTTTATGTTGTTTTCCTACCTACTGGTGTGGTCTGTTCTATATAGAGGTGTAGATTGGTTTATGTTGTTTTCCTACCTACTGGTGTGGTCTGTTCTATATAGAGGTGTAGATTGGTTTATGTTGTTTTCCTACCTACTGGTGTGGTCTGTTCTATATAGAGGTGTAGATTGGTTTATGTTGTTTTCCTACCTACTGGTGTGGTCTGTTCTATATAGAGATGTAGATTGGTTTATGTTGTTTTCCTACCTACTGGTGTGGTCTGTTCTGTATAGAGGTGTAGATTGGTTTATGTTGTTTTCCTACCTACTGGTGTGGTCTGTTCTATATAGAGGTGTAGATTGGTTTATGTTGTTTTCCTACCTACTGGTGTGGTCTGTTCTGTATAGAGGTGTAGATTGGTTTATGTTGTTTTCCTACCTACTGGTGTGGTCTGTTCTGTATAGAGGTGTAGATTGGTTTATGTTGTTTTCCTACCTACTGGTGTGGTCTGTTCTGTATAGAGGTGTAGATTGGTTTATGTTGTTTTCCTACCTACTGGTGTGGTCTGTTCTATATAGAGGTGTAGATTGGTTTATGTTGTTTTCCTACCTACTGGTGTGGTCTGTTCTGTATAGAGGTGTAGATTGGTTTATGTTGTTTTCCTACCTACTGGTGTGGTCTGTTCTGTATAGAGGTGTAGATTGGTTTATGTTGTTTTCCTACCTACTGGTGTGGTCTGTTTTATATAGAGATGTAGATTGGTTTATGTTGTTTTCCTACCTACTGGTGTGGTCTGTTCTATATAGAGGTGTAGATTGGTTTATGTTGTTTTCCTACCTACTGGTGTGGTCTGTTCTGTATAGAGGTGTAGATTGGTTTATGTTGTTTTCCTACCTACTGGTGTGGTCTGTTCTATATAGAGGTGTAGATTGGTTTATGTTGTTTTCCTACCTACTGGTGTGGTCTGTTCTGTATAGAGGTGTAGATTGGTTTATGTTGTAGTCCTACCTACTGGTGTGGTCTGTTCTGTATAGAGGTGTAGATTGGTTTATGTTGTTTTCCTACCTACTGGTGTGGTCTGTTCTGTATAGAGGTGTAGATTGGTTTATGTTGTTTTCCTACCTACTGGTGTGTTTTGTTCTCTATAGAGGTGTAGATTGGTTTATGTTGTTTTCCTACCTACTGGTGTGGTCTGTTCTGTATAGAGGTGTAGATTGGTTTATGTTGTTTTCCTACCTACTGGTGTGGTCTGTTCTGTATAGAGGTGTAGATTGGTTTATGTTGTTTTCCTACCTACTGGTGTGGTCTGTTCTGTATAGAGGTGTAGATTGGTTTATGTTGTTTTCCTACCTACTGGTGTGGTCTGTTCTATATAGAGGTGTAGATTGGTTTATGTTGTTTTCCTACCTACTGGTGTGGTCTGTTCTGTATAGAGGTGTAGATTGGTTTATGTTGTTTTCCTACCTACTGGTGTGGTCTGTTCTGTATAGAGGTGTAGATTGGTTTATGTTGTTTTCCTACCTACTGGTGTGGTCTGTTCTGTATAGAGGTGTAGATTGGTTTATGTTGTTTTCCTACCTACTGGTGTGGTCTGTTCTATATAGAGGTGTAGATTGGTTTATGTTGTAGTCCTACCTACTGGTGTGGTCTGTTCTGTATAGAGGTGTAGATTGGTTTATGTTGTTTTCCTACCTACTGGTGTGGTCTGTTCTATATAGAGGTGTAGATTGGTTTATGTTGTTTTCCTACCTACTGGTGTGGTCTGTTCTATATAGAGGTGTAGATTGGTTTATGTTGTTTTCCTACCTACTGGTGTGGTCTGTTCTGTATAGAGGTGTAGATTGGTTTATGTTGTAGTCCTACCTACTGGTGTGGTCTGTTCTATATAGAGGTGTAGATTGGTTTATGTTGTAGTCCTACCTACTGGTGTGGTCTGTTCTGTATAGAGGTGTAGATTGGTTTATGTTGTTTTCCTACCTACTGGTGTGGTCTGTTTTATATAGAGGTGTAGATTGGTTTATGTTGTTTTCCTACCTACTGGTGTGTTAGACCATTGAAATCAAATAAGAACACTGATGCTATAACATTTAAATTAAATCCATCATCCAACACAAGTTAGTTCAGTGTGGTACTCTGTAAGTTAGTTCAGTGTGGTACTCTGTAAGTTAGTTCAGTGTGGTACTCTGTAAGTTAGTTCAGTGTGGTACTCTGTAAGTTAGTTCAGTGTGGTACTCTCTGTAAGTTAGTTCAGTGTGGTACTCTGTAAGTTAGTTCAGTGTGGTACTCTCTGTAAGTTAGTTCAGTGTGGTACTCTGTAAGTTAGTTCAGCGTGGTACTCTCTGTAAGTTAGTTCAGTGTGGTACTCTGTAAGTTAGTTCAGTGTGGTACTCTGTAAGTTAGTTCAGCGTGGTACTCTGTAAGTTAGTTCAGTGTGGTACTCTGTAAGTTAGTTCAGTGTGGTACTCTGTAAGTTAGTTCAGTGTGGTACTCTCTGTAAGTTAGTTCAGTGTGGTACTCTGTAAGTTAGTTCAGTGTGGTACTCTCTGTAAGTTAGTTCAGTGTGGTACTCTGTAAGTTAGTTCAGCGTGGTACTCTCTGTAAGTTAGTTCAGTGTGGTACTCTGTAAGTTAGTTCAGTGTGGTACTCTGTAAGTTAGTTCAGCGTGGTACTCTGTAAGTTAGTTCAGTGTGGTACTCTGTAAGTTAGTTCAGCGTGGTACTCTGTAAGTTAGTTCAGTGTGGTACTCTGTAAGTTAGTTCAGTGTGGTACTCTCTGTAAGTTAGTTCAGTGTGGTACTCTGTAAGTTAGTTCAGTGTGGTACTCTGTAAGTTAGTTCAGTGTGGTACTCTGTAAGTTAGTTCAGTGTGGTACTCTGTAAGTTAGTTCAGCGTGGTACTCTGTAAGTTAGTTCAGTGTGGTACTCTGTAAGTTAGTTCAGTGTGGTACTCTGTAAGTTAGTTCAGTGTGGTACTCTGTAAGTTAGTTCAGTGTGGTACTCTCTGTAAGTTAGTTCAGTGTGGTACTCTGTAAGTTAGTTCAGTGTGGTACTCTGTAAGTTAGTTCAGTGTGGTACTCTCTGTAAGTTAGTTCAGTGTGGTACTCTGTAAGTTAGTTCAGTGTGGTACTCTAAGTTAGTTCAGTGTGGTACTCTCTGTAAGTTAGTTCAGTGTGGTACTCTCTGTAAGTTAGTTCAGTGTGGTACTCTGTAAGTTAGTTCAGTGTGGTACTCTCTGTAAGTTAGTTCAGTGTGGTACTCTGTAAGTTAGTTCAGTGTGGTACTCTGTAAGTTAGTTCAGTGTGGTACTCTGTAAGTTAGTTCAGTGTGGTACTCTGTAAGTTAGTTCAGTGTGGTACTCTCTGTAAGTTAGTTCAGTGTGGTACTCTGTAAGTTAGTTCAGTGTGGTACTCTGTAAGTTAGTTCAGTGTGGTACTCTGTAAGTTAGTTCAGTGTGGTACTCTGTAAGTTAGTTCAGTGTGGTACTCTGTAAGTTAGTTCAGTGTGGTACTCTGTAAGTTAGTTCAGTGTGGTACTCTGTAAGTTAGTTCAGTGTGGTACTCTGTAAGTTAGTTCAGTGTGGTACTCTGTAAGTTAGTTCAGTGTGGTACTCTGTAAGTTAGTTCAGTGTGGTACTCTGTAAGTTAGTTCAGTGTGGTACTCTGTAAGTTCAGTGTGGTACTCTGTAAGTTAGTTCAGTGTGGTACTCTGTAAGTTAGTTCAGTGTGGTACTCTGTAAGTTAGTTCAGTGTGGTACTCTGTAAGTTAGTTCAGTGTGGTACTCTGTAAGTTAGTTCAGTGTGGTACTCTGTAAGTTAGTTCAGTGTGGTACTCTGTAAGTTAGTTCAGTGTGGTACTCTGTAAGTTAGTTCAGTGTGGTACTCTGTAAGTTAGTTCAGTGTGGTACTCTGTAAGTTAGTTCAGTGTGGTACTCTGTAAGTTAGTTCAGTGTGGTACTCTGTAAGTTAGTTCAGTGTGGTACTCTGTAAGTTAGTTCAGTGTGGTACTCTGTAAGTTAGTTCAGTGTGGTACTCTGTAAGTTAGTTCAGTGTGGTACTCTGTAAGTTAGTTCAGTGTGGTACTCTGTAAGTTAGTTCAGTGTGGTACTCTGTAAGTTAGTTCAGTGTGGTACTCTGTAAGTTAGTTCAGTGTGGTACTCTGTAAGTTAGTTCAGTGTGGTACTCTGTAAGTTAGTTCAGTGTGGTACTCTGTAAGTTAGTTCAGTGTGGTACTCTGTAAGTTAGTTCAGCGTGGTACTCTCTGTAAGTTAGTTCAGCGTGGTACTCTGTAAGTTAGTTCAGCGTGGTACTCTGTAAGTTAGTTCAGCGTGGTACTCTCTGTAAGTTAGTTCAGCGTGGAACTCTGTAAGTTAGTTCAGCGTGGTACTCTCTGTAAGTTAGTTCAGCGTGGTACTCTGTAAGTTAGTTCAGCGTGGTACTCTGTAAGTTAGTTCAGCGTGATACTCTCTGTAAGTTAGTTCAGCGTGGTACTCTGTAAGTTAGTTCAGCGTGGTACTCTGTAAGTTAGTTCAGCGTGGTACTCTGTAAGTTAGTTCAGCGTGGTACTCTGTAAGTTAGTTCAGCGTGGTACTCTGTAAGTTAGTTCAGCGTGGTACTCTCTGTAAGTTAGTTAAGCGTGGTACTCTGTAAGTTAGTTCAGCGTGGTACTCTGTAAGTTAGTTCAGCGTGGTACTCTCTGTAAGTTAGTTCAGCGTGGTACTCTCTGTAAGTTAGTTCAGTGTGGTACTCTGTAAGTTAGTTCAGTGTGGTACTCTGTAAGTTAGTTCAGCGTGGTACTCTCTGTAAGTTAGTTCAGCGTGGTACTCTGTAAGTTAGTTCAGCGTGGTACTCTGTAAGTTAGTTCAGTGTGGTACTCTGTAAGTTAGTTCAGTGTGGTACTCTCTGTAAGTTAGTTCAGTGTGGTACTCTGTAAGTTAGTTCAGTGTGGTACTCTCTGTAAGTTAGTTCAGCGTGGTACTCTGTAAGTTAGTTCAGCGTGGTACTCTGTAAGTTAGTTCAGTGTGGTACTCTGTAAGTTAGTTCAGTGTGGTACTCTCTGTAAGTTAGTTCAGTGTGGTACTCTCTGTAAGTTAGTTCAGCGTGGTACTCTCTGTAAGTTAGTTCAGCGTGGTACTCTCTGTAAGTTAGTTCAGTGTGGTACTCTGTAAGTTAGTTCAGTGTGGTACTCTCTGTAAGTTAGTTCAGTGTGGTACTCTCTGTAAGTTAGTTCAGTGTGGTACTCTCTGTAAGTTAGTTCAGTGTGGTACTCTCTGTAAGTTAGTTCAGTGTGGTACTCTCTGTAAAGATTAGTAATCTTTAAGTGTTCTAACAGCTAACCATGGTGGGTAACTTCTTGTTATTGCACAATAAAGATCCAATTGGTCCATTCTGTTTTCCAAATTTATTTATTGTATGTTAACTTGTTAGCTTCCAGAAATATAGCTGAGTACTTTACAATCAATCAATCAATCAATCAGTTAGTCAATTAATCAATTAAGTTGCAACAGTGTTCAAGATTTGTGTATACTGGTATATATTGTGCAGCTCGTATACATAACATTCGTATCCTTAATACATGTACTCTATTAAGGTCAGAGAATCAAATCCCATGGTGCAGGAGGTGAACATGGAAAGGGGGGGGGGGTGGGGATGGTGCTTTATTCTGACTGTCAAGGAAAGGGCAGTCATACACAGGAGAAATTTAAAGAGTATTAATGTTAGATGTTATGACCGCCACAGTTATGATGTACATCTGTATTTGGTGTTTACTTTTGTGCTTTTGTATCCCACTAGAGTTTAACCACTATAACTAAATGCAAGTTATAGAAGACAAACACATCATTCATTTGTATATTACCAGTAATGCAGTTTTTGGCTTAGAAACCTGATTAGGGAATATTCTGACCTTGTCTACTGAACAGGAAATCAAAAGAATAATGTTTCCTAAACATTTGTTTACTTTAGAAAACTAATATTAGGAATATGATTATTATGTAATAATAAAAACAAGGAAAATGAAACTCATCAAGGACATTAAACCAGTTGTTTAATTTGAAATGGCACAGACATCAGTTACAAAATATATGTACATGGATGTATATAAGCAGTTCTTGTCAGCTGACATGTATATGTATGTTATCTTGTCAGAAAATTAATTTAAAATAAACCTTATTGTAATATAGTACAAAGATAGAAAGGTTTTTATAATAAAATGTATAAAATGGCTTCTAGCCAGAGACTTGTAATTTGAATTGGAAAAGAGAAAATATTACCCATTCAATAATATGATCTTCTTATCTGTGCGGATAAAATAGGTGTAATAAACATCTTCATATCAATCATTTACTTCAGATTTAAATCTTTTTCTTTAAATTTTTTGCAGTTATTATATAAATTTATAATAAAATCTTGCAATAAACCCACTATCATATTGCTAACAATCACAATGAGCCTCACTTTGGTAGTGTCCTCTGTACTTTAAAGGCAATTCTTCCATAAACTGCAAAATTGGAGGCATCCACTTTCTTTTTAAACGATGAAAAATTACAAACAAGAATGTTGAATATGTAAATTTATATGAAATAATCCGAGACATTTGAATTATAAATTGTAGTATTTTAGACTGTAAATTATGTCTATGATAAGATACAGGATAATGGTAGGGATGTGATTTATGTAATGTACTAAATTAGAATTACCTGTCTCCAGGTAGCCAACTCACCTGTATATTTACCTTGATGACTGTGTGATGGTAATTTATTTACTCCATACATAAAATCAAGTGTTATGTTTGCCTTGTAATTCTCCTCAGCATGGTTTTCCCACACAAAAGATGTATGATTACTTGCTTGTTAAATCTAAAGAAGGATCGGTCAGTGATCCAACTTGATCCCAGTTTCCTGGAGATCAGGATTTAGTCGTAGCATCACACTTCAGATCAAAGCCTAGCTAAATCACTATTATCATAATTGTTTATAAATAATTATAGTTTGTTTACCATTTAGTTAATTCAGTTGCTGTTTTTAAATATGTGTATTGATCTGTCCTCTTGTTATATCTCCAGACAGTAACCTTAAATTTTATTTGAACAGGATAGAATTTTATTTAATGTTCAGAAAATCTTGAAATTATGATATCCATTTTCCTGGACATGTTGTGGGTCTTAAGCAGCCCACCAGACTTATCATCAGAGTGCTAGCTATGCTGCTGTTTAACTCGGTTCTGTAGTTTCATGTGCTGAACATTTAATTGTCAGAAAATTTCAGATTGTACTCTGCCACAAGTGATCACACCACACGTCTTTATTATTTTCTATTGCCTGTCAGATTTGTACATAGCCATTAGAGTGATCACTTGTCTCTCTATGAATTCTGTATAAACAAGTTAACTTGGGTAGTCCTATGAATTCTGTATGTACCATTTAACTTAGGTAGGCCTATGAATTATGTTATGTAGCAGTTAACTTGGGTTGTCCTCTATGAATTCTGTATGTATCAGTTAGCTTGGGTTGTCTTTTATGAATTAAGTATGTACAAGTTATACCCCCCCCCGCAAACTTGTTTGGGGGGGGCGGGGGGGTATATAGGAATCACCCTGTCTGTCTGTCCACATCCCTTGTAAGCGCTTCTCCTCCTAAACAGCATGACAGATTTTGATGAAACTTTACATGAAGGAAGTAAATCATATATAGATGTGCATGAAGAATTTTCGTTGCTGTCGGATATTATTCAGGGGAGATAATTGGACTTGAAGCAAAGCGGGGCCCTTTGTGAGCATGCTCATAGTCCACTTGTTAACTTGGGTAGGCCTTTATGAATTCTGAATGTACTAGTTAACTTGGGTAGTCTTATGAATTCTTTATGTACCTGTTAACTTGGGTAGGCCTCTATGAATTCTGTATGTACCAGTTATCTTATATAGTCTTATGAATTCTGTATGTACCAGTTAAACAGACTTTACAGAAATGTTATCTGTTATGAGAGACCTGTTCTATAGACACCACTTTTGAACACTATGACATTCCATATTAAACATCAAAACAGTGTTAGAAAACATACATGTCGTTAGATCTGGTATTATAAAGGTATTCTTTTTCCATTGTCAATTAATCGATAAGTGATTGTTAGATCTAATTTTTTAAGACTTTAACACCATCATTATATTGGTAAGGTTTGTGCTAGACTTGGAACTATGACAATAAGTAATATTGGCAGACATTCACATACAAACATGGAAAAAGTGGATTTCTGGTATAAGTTGTGTTAATTTAAAAACCAGCATTTTATTTAGAGGTTGGGATATAACAAGAAAACACTGTACATTTATTCTACATCATCCAAGTTCAAAGTCTATCATTTTCCTGTTTATTATGGGTCCAAATTTACCATCAATTTATATCTTTTACTCAACTTGCAAACTTTATCAAAACATATAAACATTAGGAATGATATACAGATTTATCTTCTCTTGTTTATTGCTTAGTTTATGGTTATATAAAAAGTTAAGTACTGTTTTCTTTTTTTTTTTTCACAAACATATCTTTAGTATATTGATTCCCAGCAAAAGTGAAGTTACATGTTCTATATAGGGGCCTCAGTGGACGATTCGTTAACATATTCATGTCCCTGTCAACACTGAGGTTACAGATTCAAGTCTCACTGCAAGCAGGGCATGCTCGACTCTACTGTTAACTGTCAAGAATTGCCAGTTTTTCTGCTGAAGGTCTTGAGTTTTCTCCAGATATTCCAGCTTTCTCTAATAAACACTGGATGCAACAATATAGCTAAAAAAATTGGTGAAAGTGACAATGAACCCATTCAACAAAAACATGTACAGTATAAAGATGGAATGTTCAGAAAGTATTTAAACTTCTTATAACTCCACATGATGGAGACACTGAAAATATGCCATCTGCTGTAATTAACAAATGCATCATACTCCATCATAGATACTTGTAACTGCATTCAGCATATGCATCTAAAATATGATATCTGATTTTTAGCATGTTTTGGAACATTTTGTCTGTAGAGTTATTTCCCTTGTATATATATATATTATACATTACAGACCTGGTCACATTGTCATAGTTAAAGGTGTACATTTTAACACTGTATGTCCCTGTATATGATATATTAAGTTAAAAAAGTAAGAGTTATTTGAAATTACATTTTTATGTCAAAACTGGCCATTAATTTTGTAAATGACGTGTCAGTTTAAATGATGTTTAAGCTATTCCCGTTAAGAAGCATTTTCTAGATTAAGTTTAAAATATTTGGCAACAGTTTTCATATGAAGATTTTGTCAAGTGTGTAGAAGTATTCTATGTATAAAAACCACTTACTAGTATATATAATCTAGGCTAAGCGTGGTACGTACTAGTGTGCATAGTAGCTTGTACATTGTCTTGGATGGTTTTTTCAATTAGTAGTTTCTAGAAATAAAAACTTATTTATAAAAGCTTTTTTAAAGAAATTTGTTGTTTCATAGTTGGAGTCATCACAAATCATTTTAAGAGAACACATTTACATCTCTTTTTTTATCTTCAGTCAGTTTGACAATATGAACAGGAATAATGTCACAAAACATTATGGAACTCGAATTTGGACACGGAGGATAAAAAATAGATGTACACTAGAATATTTTTAAAAAGTATTTTGTATATCTATCCAGAAAATCTTTGTTCTTTTTTCACAAGCCGAATATGTCCAAAACAAGTTTCCAGTTCTTTGGAAACAAGAATTTACAGGCATACAGTGTTAAAAGTTCAACATATTTAGTTACAATATCTCTTTATGGTATGTAAAAAAGAAATTGTAATTTAAACAGTATATACAATTTCAAAGAACTTTCAATAATTTTGCCTTGAAAAAAATTCATGAAATTTCTTGCATATAGTGCCAAAAGTTCAGCAATTAGTCATAAATAAGTAAATATTTACTCTTGAAATGGAAAATTATATCGGTTTGCCATCACAACAATTACAGTGTCAAGTTCCCATGTCGACTGAAAAAAACATATACAATTGATTCGCTTTGGTTAAAAAGGATTTCATTGATAGGCAAATTGTTTAATGGTGTGACCGCTGGTCAAAGGCAAAAACTTGAGAGATACAGTAGTGGATAATATCTCCTTGTGTATTGTTTGAGGTGTCGTCCCCCACGGTCTGTAACAATTGTAAGGGTTCACCGCTAGGCCAAGAGGACCTTGAAATGTTTTTTAACATAATTATGATTACCACCTTATTGATCATACAACAATAAACTCATATTTAAAGCTTGTAAAGTGTATAATTTAAGTAATTAATTGATAGTTTGGACTATTTTTTATTGGTTTTTAAATGTCATGCTTGGTAATTGAGGTATTGGCCACAGCTTGGCTGCAGTGAGCCAGAGTTGGTTCTAATTGTTTTTCTCATTAAAGTAATGAGATAAGTGGCCAAGCATTTACAGGGTTACAAATTAAATGTTATTACAGAATCCATAAATGAGCTGGAGAATGGTTGTTAATATCTGGAGAAACATAAATTAATGACCCAGACAAATTGTAATAATAAAAATCTTATTGGTAAATGGATCAGCTGTGTAGCTCAATATTACTGGTAGGATTCAGTAATAGTGTTTAAATAATATAGTATTCAGACAACTGCAAAAACTTACTTTTTTCTGAACTCTGTTATATTTGAAACTGTAAATTTGAAGGTCAGTGTACTTTTAAATATTCATGGGGTACCAGTATGTGTGTTTTTCCAAAACTTTGTAAAAATATCTGTTATGTTATGAATGTTTACTGTTATTATTTATGAAGTGGTTAACAGTTTGAAGATACTTCTATTGTAAGAGTTCATAATTTTCACATTTATACTATTTTTTCCAGTCATTGAACAGCTTGGAGCATAAACAACTATTAAAATTAATGAGAATTTTTTATTTGTGTAAATAATGACCCTGAAGGGAACTACGTAAACGTGGTTAATATATTTTCCCCCTTCCTAAAAATCTTTCTTCGAATTGTTTATGTATTACACATTCTACAAAGCAGTTATTATTATCCAATAAAACATAATTAATCAAATCTAGTATTATTTTTATATTATATTATGTTTGTTAGGATGTTGTTTATGTATATCTATGAATAATTACACAAGGTACTTTGTACATTTTTTTATTGACAGTTAGCCCACTGGAGAATGTACTTTTTACATTTTTGTTAACAGTAAGCCCACTGGACAAGGTACTTCGTACATTTTTTGTTGACAGTTAGCCCACTGGACAAGGTACTTAGTACATTTTTTGTGGACAGTTAGCCCACTGGACAAGGTACTTCGTACATTTTTGTTAACAGTTAGCCCACTGGACAAGGTACTTAGTACATTTTTTGTTGATAGTTAGCCCACTGGACACGCTGTCATACATTTTTGTTAACAGTTAGCCCACTGGACAAGGTACTTAGTACATTTTTTGTTGATAGTTAGCCCACTGGACAAGGTACTTCGTACATTTTTTGTTGACAGCCCACTGGACAAGGTACTTTGTACATTTTTTGTTGACAGTAAGCCCACTGGACAAGGTACTTCTTAAATTTTTTGTTGACAGTAAGCCCACTGGACAAGGTACTTCATACATTTTTTGTTGACGGTAAGCCCACTGGACAAGGTACTAATTACATTTTTTGTTGACAGTAAGCCCACTGCCACTGGACAAGGTACTAATTACATTTTTTGTTGACAGTAAGCCCACTGGACAAGGTACTTCTTAAATTTTTTGTTGACAGTAAGCCCACTGGACAAGGTACTTCATACATTTTTTGTTGACAGTAAGCCCACTGGACAAGGTACCTCATAATTTTTTGTTGACAGTTAGCCCACTGGACAAGGTACTTCGTACATTTTTGTTAACAGTTAGCCCACTGGACAAGGTACTGCATACATTTTTTTTTGACAGCCCACTGGACAAGGTACTTAGTACATTTTTGTTGATAGTTAGCCCACTGGACACGCTATGTCATACATTTTTGTTAACAGTTAGCCCACTGGACAAGGTACTGAATACATTTTTTGTTGACAGTTAGCCCACTGGACAAGGTATTTCTTACATTTTTTGTTGACAGTTAGCCCACTGGACAAGGTACTTTGTACATTTTTTGTTGACAGTAAGCCCACTGGACAAGGTACTTCATACATTTTTTGTTGACAGCCCACTGGACAAGGTACTTTGTACATTTTTTGTTGACAGTAAGCCCACTGGACAAGGTACTTCTTACATTTTTAGCTCACCTGACCCGAAGGGTCATGTGAGCTATTGCCATCACTTGGTGTCCGTTGTCGTCGTCATCGTTAACTTTTCTTCAAAAATCTTCTTCTCCAAAACCACTGAAGGGATTGCTTTGAAACTTTGCACACATCATCAGTAAAATGTCCTCTACCAAGTTTGCACAAATCATGGCCTCAGACCAACCAACATGGCCGCCATGGCTAAAAATAGAACAGGGGGGTCAAAATAAAGTTTTTTGCTTATAGTTCAAAAAGTAGAACAGATACAGGAAAACCAAAGAGACTTTCCTTCTTCAGCATTTAAAGCTCTACAAAACACCCCATTGGGTCAAAGTTGTATGATGACTCCTTGTAGGAGTTATTGCCCTTTAATTGTCAAAATTGAAGATTTTTGCCATTTTTGCCTCAAAATCTTATTCCCCTTGAACTGTTTTTTTTAATCGGTTTTAATTGATTTTTTAAAATCTTCTCCTCTGAAACAACTGAAAGTACTGCTTTGAAACTTTGTACACATCATCCGTCAAATGTCCTCAACCAAGTTTGCACCAATTATGGCTGCAGATTAACCAACATGGCCACCATGGCTAAAAATAGGACGGAAAGGGGGGGGGGGGTAAAATACAGTTTTTGGCTTATATTTAAAAAAGTGTAACAGATACAGGAAAACCGAAGAGACATGCCTTCATCTGCATCAAAAGCTCTACGAAACACTCCATTTGGTTGAAGTTGTATGATGACTCCTTATAGGAGTTATTGCCCTTTAATTGTCGAAATTGAAAATTTTTTACATTTTTGCCTCAAAATCTTGAAAAAATTATTAGAACTAGAGAAAAAGTTAGCATTGCTTAATTGTTCTGCTCTATGAGGGCTACAAAGTAAGCAGTATGCCTAGTGGACCAGGTACTTAATACATCTTGTTGACAGTAAGCCCAGTGAACCAGACAGTTAATACATCTTGTTGACAGTAAGCCCAGTGGACCAGAAAGTCAATACATCTTGTTGAAAGTAAGCCCAGTGAACCAGACAGTTAATACATCTTGTTGACAGTAAGCCCAGTGGACCAGAAAGTCAATACATCTTGTTGAAAGTAAGCCCAGTGGACCAGAAAGTCAATACATCTTGTTGACAGTAAGCCCAGTGGACCAGACAGTTAATACACCTTGTTGACAGTAAGCCCAGTGGACCAGAAAGTTAATACATCTTGTTGACAGTAAGCCCAGTGGACCAGACAGTTAATACACCTTGTTGACAGTAAGCCCAGTGGACCAGACAGTTAATACACCTTGTTGAAAGTAAGCCTATTGAACCAGGCAGTTAATAAATCTTGTTGACAGTAAGCCCAGTGGACCAGAAAGTTAATACATCTTGTTGACAGTAAGCCCAGTGGACCAGACAGTTAATACACCTAGTTGATAGTAAGCCCAGTGGACCAGGTACTTAATACATCTTGTTGAAAGTAAGCCTAGTGAACCAGGCAGTTAATAAATCTTGTTGACAGTAAGCCTAGTGGACCAGGTACTTTATACATTTTGTTGATATATCTTGTTGAAAGTAAGCCTAGTGGACCAGAAAGTTAATACATCTTGTTGACAGTAAGCCCAGTGGACCAGGTACTAAATACATCTTGTTGACAGTAAGCCCAATAGACCAGGTACTTAATACATCTTGTTGACAGTAAGCCCAGTGGACCACACAGGTAATACATCTTGTTGACAGAAAGCCCAATGGACCAGACAGTTAATACATCTTGTTGACAGTAAGCCCAATGGACCAGGTACTTGGTACATCTTGTTGACATTATGCCTAGTAGACCAGGTACTTAATACATCTTGTTAAAAGTAAGCCTAATGGACCAGAAGTTAATACATTTTGTTGACAGTAAGCCCAGTGGACCAGAAAGTTAATACATCTTGTTGACAGTAAGCCCAGTGGACCTGAAAGTTAATATATCTTGTTGACAGTGAGCCCAGTGGACCAGACATTTAATACATCTTGTTGACAGAAAGCCCAATGGACCAGACAGTTAATACATCTTGTTGACAGTAAGCCCGGGGACCAGGTACTTAATTCATATTGTTGAAAGTAAGCCTAGTGAACCAGGCAGTTAATAAATCTTGTTGACAGTAAGCCTAGTGGACCAGGTACTTTATACATTTTGTTGATATATCTGGTTGAAAGTAAGCCTAGTGGACCAGAAAGTTAATACATCTTGTTGACAGTAAGCCCAGTGGACCAGAAAGTTAATACATCTTGTTGAAAGTAAGCCTAGTGCACCAGAAAGTTAATACATCTTGTTGACAGTAAGCCCAGTGGACCAGAAAGTTAATACATCTTGTTGAAAGTAAGCCTAGTGCACCAGAAAGTTAATACATCTTGTTGACAGTAAGCCAAGTGGACCAGAAAGTTAATACATCTTGTTGACAGTAAGCCCAGTGGACCAGAAAGTTAATACATCTTGTTTACAGTAAGCCCAGTTAACCAGGTACTTAATACATCTTGTTGAGAGTAAGCCCAGTGGACCAGGTAGTTTATACATTTTGTTGACAGTAAGCCCAGTGGACCAGGTACTTGATACATCTTGTTGACAGTAAGCCCAGTGGACCAGGTACTTGGTACATCTTGTTGACAGTAAGCCAAGTGTTCCAGGTACTTGGTACATCTTGTTGACATTATGCCTAGTGAACCAGGCGGTTAATAAATCTTGTTGACAGTAAGCCTAGTGGACCAGACAGTTAATTCATCTTGTTGACAGTAAGCCTAGTGGACCAGACAGTTAATTCATCTTTCTGACAGTAAGCCCAGTGGACCAGACAGTTAATTCATCTTTCTGACAGTAAGCCCAGTGGACCAGAAAGTTAATACATCTTGTTGACAGTAAGCCCAGTGGACCAGACAGTTAATACACCTTGTTGACAGTAAGCCCAGTGGACCAGAAAGTTAATACATCTTGTTGACAGTAAGCCCAGTGGACCAGAAAGTTAATACATCTTGTTGACAGTAAGCCCAGTGGACCATACAGTTAATACACCTTGTTGAAAGTAAGCCTAGTGAACCAGGCAGTTAATAAATCTTGTTGACAGTAAGCCCAGTGGACCAGAAAGTTAATACATCTTGTTGACAGTAAGCCCAGTGGACCAGACAGTTAATACACCTTGTTGACAGTAAGCCCAGTGGACCAGGTACTTAATACATCTTGTTGAAAGTAAGCCTAGTGAACCAGGCAGTTAATAAATCTTGTTGACAGTAAGCCTAGTGGACCAGGTACTTTATACATTTTGTTGATATATCTTGTTGAAAGTAAGCCTAGTGGACCAGAAAGTTAATACATCTTGCTGACAGTAAGCCCAGTGGACCAGGTACTAAATACATCTTGTTTACAGTAAGCCCAGTGGACCAGGTACTTAATACATCTTGTTGACAGTAAGCCCAGTGGACCACACAGGTAATACATCTTGTTGACAGAAAGCCCAATGGACCAGACAGTTAATACATCTTGTTGACAGTAAGCCCAATGGACCAGGTACTTGGTACATCTTGTTGACATTATGCCTAGTAGACCAGGCACTTAATACATCTTGTTAAAAGTAAGCCTAATGGACCAGAAGTTAATACATCTTGTTGACAGTAAGCCCAGTGGACCAGAAAGTTAATACATCTTGTTAACAGTAAGCCCAGTGGACCTGAAAGTTAATATATCTTGTTGACAGTGAGCCCAGTGGACCAGACATTTAATACATCTTGTTGACAGAAAGCCCAATGGACCAGACAGTTAATACATCTTGTTGACAGTAAGCCCGGGTACCAGGTACTTAATTCATATTGTTGAAAGTAAGCCTAGTGAACCAGGCTGTTAATAAATCTTGTTGACAGTAAGCCTAGTGGACCAGGTACTTTATACATTTTGTTGATATAGTTGAAAGTAAGCCTAGTGGACCAGAAAGTTAATACATCTTGTTGACAGTAAGCCCAGTGGACCAGAAAGTTAATACATCTTGTTGAAAGTAAGCCTAGTGCACCAGAAAGTTAATACATCTTGTTGACAGTAAGCCCAGTGGACCAGAAAGTTAATACATCTTGTTGAAAGTAAGCCTAGTGCACCAGAAAGTTAATACATCTTGTTGACAGTAAGCCAAGTGGACCAGAAAGTTAATACATCTTGTTGACAGTAAGCCCAGTGGACCAGAAAGTTAATACATCTTGTTTACAGTAAGCCCAGTTAACCAGGTACTTAATACATCTTGTTGACAGTAAGCCCAGTGGACCAGGTAGTTTATACATTTTGTTTACAGTATGTCCAGTGGACCAGGTACTTGGTCCATCTTGTTGACAGTAAGCCTAGTGGACCAGGTAATTAATACATCTTGTTGACTGTAAGCCCAGTTTACCAGGTACCTAATACATCTTGTTGACAGTAAGCCTAGTCGACCAGGTAATTAATACATCTTGTTGACTAAGCCAAGTTTACCAGGACCAGGTATTTGGTAAATCTTGTTGACAGTAAGCCCAGTGGACCAGGTAATTAATACATCTTGTTGACAGTATGTCCAGTGGACCAGGTAATTAATACATCTTGTTGACTGTAAGCCAAGTTTACCAGGACCAGGTATTTGGTAAATCTTGTTGACAGTAAGCCCAGTTTACCAGGTACTTAATACATCTTGTTGGCAGTATGTCCAGTGGAGCAGGTACTTGGTACATCTTGTTGACTGTAAGCCCAGTTTACCAGGACCAAGTACTTGGTATATCTTGTTGACAGTATGCCTACTGGACCAGGTATTTGTGGTACATCTTTTAAGAGAGTGAGCCCACTGGGTCGGGAACTTTGTACATCTTTTGTTGACAGATAACACAGTGGACCAAGTATTTGATGCATCTTTTGAGTACACTAAGCCAAGTGGACAAGGATTTGATACATGTTATTGACCATAGGCCCAATGAACTGAGTACTTGGTGTATCTTGTTTACAGTAAGCCCAGTGGACCAAGTACTGTGGATATGAGCATTTGTACAAAATTTGATTCTCAATATTCAGTAATTAATAACAAACTTTCAAAGAACATCAAAACAAGTGTACGTTGATATCCAGCAGATATCTTTAACCTCTTAGCAGCATCCCTAATATATTCTGCAGTTATGGATTTCGGAACTGTCTTCCCTATTTTCTTTAATATAGTTTAAACATATTGGACGTTAAATGTCGTCCCATTAATATATTCCTGCTCTGGTATCCACAATATTGCGGAAAGTGGCGTTAAAACAATTCATTCCAATTTTAACTGAAGCGTAGCATATTTTTTATCATTTTATCCATATTTCTTCTTATTTAAAGTCGGATTATTTTCCCGTGGACTCGCGTTTTCTGTAACTAATACATAGATAGCATGTTTTAGATACATGAGTTATTGTGTCGGTACACGGTTTAATGATTTAAAGATGGACACGCTATTATTCAAAGTCACTTAGTAAAAACCACGCACATTTAACATACTCAAGTATCTGCGATAGCATCACATAAATGTGTGGGTTAACGGAAATTCCTACTGACTCTTTTCCGAAGTATGATACGATCAAAGCTTCAAAATCTTGGCGTTTTAAATTTGTGTTGTAACCACTTGTGAACGTACACAAATGACTAAAACACTGACGGACGAAGTAATATAAAAGTGTTTCATCACTTTTAGATAGTTATTTTTTACATCAATCGTTTTATATACTTTACTGATTGACCAAAAATCTACTGTCAGGAACCAATCGGCCAGATACTCCGAGATCATTCTCGCCCGATCTGGTGTCCCCGGTGCACGAGTGTTAAGGTAGTATAAGCCACGTGCCTGTCAACACTGATATTGCGGGCAGTGTAATTGGATAATATGCCAGGTTTTCTACCGAAGTTCTTGGTTTTCAGCCTTCCTTCTCCCAATTCGAATCTACGATATAGTTTTAAAATTGCTGCAAGTGACGTTTAACAATCTGCAAACAAAATATGTCTATACGTTCCACGTACATGGAACGACCCAAACAGAATGGTACAATCTATTTATTATACCCCCCACTTGAAAAGCGGGGGGTATATAGTGTTCATGGTGTCCGTCCGTCTGTCCGTCCTTCCGTCCGTCTGTCCGTCCGTTACACTTTCTATTATTTGCAACTCCTACACCACTGAAAGGAATTTGATGAAACTTACACAGAATCTTTGTCACATAGTGCCATTGTGCAGGAGATATTTAACATTTTGATCGGAATGATATTTGGGGTTTCCCATAGAAAAACATGGACTTTGTCATTGACCTAAGGGGGTCCTCATCTCTAATGTGCAACTCCTCCTACACCACTGAATGGAATTTGTTGAAACTTACACAGAATCCTTGTCACATAGTGCCATTGTGCAGGAGATATTTATTATTTTGATCGGAATGATATTTGGGGTTTCCCATAGAAAAACACGGACTGTCATTGACATAAGGGGATACCCATTTCTTATGTGCGACTCCTCCTACACCACTAAATGGAATTTGATGAAACTTACACAGATTGTTGTCACATATTGCCATTGTGCACTAGATATTAAACATTTCGATTGGAATGATATTTGGGGTTTCCCATAGAAAAACATGGACTTTGTCATGGACATAAGGGATACCCATCTCTTATGTGCAACTCCTCCTACACCACTGAATGGAATTTGATGAAACTTACACAGAATCCATGTCACATAGTGCCATTGTGCAGGAGATATTTAACATTTTGATCGGAATGATATTTGGGGTTTCCCGTAGAAAAACATGGAGTTTGTAATGGACATAATAGGATACCCATCTTTTATTTGCAACTCCTCCTACACCACTGAATGGAATTTGTTGAAACTTACACAGAATCTTGGTCACATATTGCCATTGTGCACTGGAGATTAAACATTTTGATCATAATATTATTGGGGGTTTCCCATAGAAAAACATGGACTTTGTCATTGACATAGGGGATGCCATTCTTTGGGGGATTGGGGAGGGTTACATGTATTATCTGCAATTTCGCCTTCACGTTTAACTAGATAAAGTTTCAATTTCATAATTAAGAACATCTGAATTTTCAAAGTAATTGTGAAGCGGGGGGTATCAATGGTGAGCATTGCTCACAGGTTTTTTTACTCTAGTTTAGTTGATAGATTGGTTGAAATGTAAGTAAGTCTTCGTTTCACTCGAAAATTATTATAAAGACATAATATATGAGATGTCTTGATGAAACGGAAGACAAATGCATTATGAAGCTTTAGACCATAAAACTATACTTCCTTACAAATTCGGCCTCGAAAAACCAACTTCTAAACTATTTTAATGAACTTAATAATAATGCTATTGTAAAGTAACAGATTTTATCCACATACAAATATATTATCATAACCACTTCAATATAAAACTGAATATGAAGATGTAACGTGTGACACGATATTAAATTTGCATATTTAATTATTTGACACAAAGCAGAACAGAAAATTTACGGTGAAACTTGACTACAATGTATTCGGTGCAAAGATGTCAACTTTGAGAACCGTGAGAGAAAAGAAAAATTCGTGTAGTATTACATGTATATCAATTTCGCACTTACTTTTCAACTCGTTTAAATTCATCCTTTTTCTGCCGATGTCACATTGCAAGATTATATTGATTCGATGTAAAGTATTTTGCTACAAAGGGTTAACAGTATGAAATTATCAATCTCAGTTAGTTATACTTAAAAAGTAAATGCATACTTTTCGCCACCATTGGCATCAAGTTACATATTTGTATGTTTAGTATTTTGTAGACACTTTCAAGGAATATGTACTGTTGATTTACTGGAGGTGTATACGAGACGTAGATATGTTTTTCATTTAACAGGGTATAGAGGAGATGCACCAAATACAAACCTCACAATTCTAAATAGATAACACATCACTGAAACTTTACGAAAAATATGACGGAGAAAGAGCACAAACTGTTAAGACGTCATTAACAGTTTGTGCTCTTTCTCCGTCATATTTTTCGTAAAGTAAAAAGGGACAATAAGTAGTAGAAACGATTCTTATATATATTTATATAGTTCTAAACATTAAACGGCTTGTGTATTGCGTTCAAGCCTAGCAACAAAACCTTAATTACAAAACAAATACTTGTCAAGAAGTTATTTGCATTCATACAAGTTACAAATTTAGACAATTTTCTTTCACTTCGTTTTAATGTAGAAATAGTATACGGTATATTTTTGTCGTCTATCATTTATTTAAATTCCTTCGTAGCTCGTAATAGAAAATGAGCTTAATACTATTTATACATGTAGTAAAAATTTATTTTGATGAAAATACGCCTTCATTGTATACATGTTTATAAATGCACTATGTTATTTTTCATTTTACTCGTATATAAAATTCGTTTTTTTATTATAATATTCGTCATTAAATACATCATTATTACGTGGTTCTGAATGACGACGGTTTCATGGTTTAACTGGATGTGTTCATCAATCAGTCAAATCGTTGCCTTTTCAATGCCTCTTTAAAGGGGGATGGGTTGATGAAAGTCTTTAATATTTATTAAAATGTTGAATATTTTTACGACTTTGATGTTGTCTGTGATGTCTGTTTGGGTGATAGACAAACTGGTAGTTACATTTACGTGGAAGATTTATATATAAATGGTAGACGAGTCTGAAGGGGATGTTTTCCTTGTAATGTTAATGAACCATTACAAATCTCTAGATTTTGTTTCTAATTCCTCTACGTTGTATCAAGCTTGGAATGCTTGCAGAAACACCCATTACTAACTTGATTACTAATAGATTTCATTGAGTTTTAATGTTAAGGAAATCTCTGGACAATTTGTAAGTAAAACAACCGGAAGTTCTTAAAGTACACTAGAAAATTATTTCAAACGTTCCTTATTAAAACTTTATTGTATACATAGACTTGTCACAAGGCCTTTGTAGATAAGTTGATAGTATAGGAAATGTTGATAATAAAGATGTATTCCTCTAAGGGACGGACCATTTAACTTGAAGGGGGGTGCCTTGGTTTTTTGTTTTGGTCAGAAAATTTTTTTCCGCGCAAAGCGCAAAAAAAATATTTATTTCTTGAAGGCGTCGCGACAGAATATTTTTTTCATTATTAGCATTATTTTATATTGCAGAAATCCTTATTCAGAATATTTTTTTCTTACCCTCTGCTTCCAAAATATTTTTTTCATCAAAAATCATTTTCAAAATATTTTTTTAGGAAAAAACCAAGGCCCCCCTGCAAGTTAAATGGTTGGTCCCTAAAAAGCAAATAATTCAAAGGGACTTGTGGCAAGTCTATATATGCACATGTAGCTGCATGTTCGTTATATTTCTAAACATTAAAATTTGCCCGTTTGTCCGATGGAAAGCTGCGATAACCGACGCGGCCGTTTTGACGTAGATGGCTACCGAGCTTTTTCACCGTGATATTATATGCATTATTTTTTTGGTAAATATAAATTCATATTTTGGGGAAACTTGGCTAGAAATCGAAATCTTAACTTTTGTTCATTTGCAGGTGTACTTAGCATAACCTATTGGTTTTATTGTTTGTTTGTTTGAATGGTGTTTAACGCCACTTTCAGCAATTTTTTTCAGCTATATTGTGGCGTCCAGTTTTTATTGGGGAGTAAGCCGGAATACACGGAGAAAACCCAGACCTTCGGTACCTATTGGTTTGATACCATCTAAAAAACTTGATTGGTTTGCACACATTCATGTGTATTCCGTTTTGATTTTTTCCCAGTTTTGACAGTGCTCCTTTTTATACCCCACAATATATTATGTGATATCCTGCGTATGGATATGAGTGTCCGTCCGTCTATCTGTGTCTCGGTGGTTTCCATATGATAACTTGAAAATGCGTCAACAGTTTTTATTTAAACTTTGCACAGCTATTAAATACCATAAAATAAAGATCAAAAGTTCGATTTTCAGCACAATCCAATTTGAAGTTTTCGACTTGGGGCCAGTTCAATGGTTTTGGTCAACAATTAGCGGTTTCCAGATGATGACTTGAAAACGCGTCAACAGGTTTTATTTAAACTTTGCACAGCTTTTATAAGTACTATAAAACGAAGATCGGAGTGAATTTTCAGCACAATCTCATTTGTAGTTTTTTAGTTGTGCCAACTTGAAATAATTTTCATACGTCCACTGTCAAGATTAAAATTGTATTCTGAGATGGACTGTACAACGTAGCGGTACATCATTTATTGTCCCATTAAATGGCCGATTTTTTTAAAATAAATTTGGTCAATTTTAATATTTACGTGTAGTTCCGAGAACAGTCTTTGTTTGCGTTACAATGTCCATCCCCATAGCCGTAAATTGTTTTTGTCCTGTCCGTCCGTCTGTCCGTCACAAAGTTATTCCGCTCAACTCCTCTGAAAATACTCAAATTTTGTTTTCCGCCATTATGTGATGGTACTTTTCCCATCAAAAAACACAAACAATATGGCTGAACAGAGTATTTCTGATGTATTAAAAATTAGTATCATCATATTATGAAGTATCATCACATAATGAAGAAGTATCATCACACAATGAAGAAGTATCATCACATAATGACAAATGTATCATCACATAATGACAAAGTTTCACCACATAATGAAAAAGTATCATCACATAATGAAAAATATCTTCATAAGGCAGCTATGGCGTTCCATATATGTCTGCTATAGTTTTGTCAATATCGTCAGAAAGCATTTCTTGTCGTGTTCTTTGTCCGAGACGATTGATTCAATTTTAACTAACGCATTAAGTTCAGTTAACACGAAAATGTGTTCATCTGTCTAGTTCATTGCAATACTTCTTGACATCTCCAAACTATACCACTGTTATAAGTGGCTCTAGCAGATTCCCATGTGTAACAACAGGTTTCTCACCTGTACGTTTTATCGCCTTGCACCTTATCTACAAGACAAAACATAATTGGTATGATATGCTGACGTTGTCCAGATCACTCCTGACCCCAGTACACCTCAAAGTACCTGCCAAAATTTTACTAAAGCATGCATATCTTGCATGTCTTTTATAGCGCAATACTCATCCAGAATAAAAACTTGAGTCAAGGGTGAGTTGAAAGGTCAAATTTAAGGTTATCAGATTTAGTTAGAGTTATTAGTATATTGTCTGCTGTGTTAAACATGAGCCATTATCCCATCTATAGGCACGTGCTTTGTTAAAACTTCTATCGTTTGGTCACTTGCCATGTTAAAATAAAACAATTCATCACCGCTATTTGTCTGGATGTCAAAATACAAGATTCGGGGGGTTACTTTTAATAGATTACAATATAACGGATTTCTTTTCTTAGATTATGTGCTTTGGCAGATTTCCGATAATAGAATTACATACGTTTTGGTAAAAAGGGCATTAACTACAGGCCTATACTATACAGATATCTTATCATTAGTGCTTGGAACTTTTATTTGATAATTTGCAGATAACACATTTTCTTTATAAGCGAGAATATTTCTCGGAATGCCCCGAATTTTCTATTAAAGAAACCGTCGAAAATAGCGGTGTGGGTGGGGGAGTGGTTAAGTATGTAGACATCTACTAATCATCACATTGACCGAGGTTGCGGGTTCGAGTCTCGTTGCGGGCAGGGTGTCCTCGAAGCCAATCTTTATTAACAAAGATTGTCAGTTTTCCTTACGAAGGTCGGGGGTTTCTCGGTACTTCGATTGACTCCCCAATAAAAACTGGACTCCAAGATATACCTGAAAGTAGAGTAAAATAACATATAAACAAACAAAAATATATTTCGACAGTATTAACAACCGTCGGTCAATGATCTTTTCAAAATTATACTTGATTATCTCGAAATTTATTGCCGATACGTTTTCACTTTATAAATGGTTGAGGGGCCGAGTAGTTAAGGTAGTAAAGGGTGTACTCGACTCCAATCCTTATTGGTAAGGATTGCCAGTTTTCCTACCGACGGTCGGGGTTTTTCTCCGGGTACTCCGGCTTCCTCTCCCAATAAAATCTGGACGCCATAATATTGCTGAAAATGGCGTTAAACAACCTTCAATCAAAAACAAACCTTATAAATGTGACGACAGTTGCACTAATTGCGACAGTAAAACGTCTGATTAACACAAAAATAAATGATCGTATAAATACTGAGATGTTTCTCATACCATGCGCTCCATGTGATGCAATATTTTACCAATGTTATCTCATAAAATGATGACAAATTTGAGAAGAACGAGAGTTCTTGTTAATATATAGGTCATTTATATGCATCCTATCTGTTATGACGATAACCTTTTTTCTTTAGTAAAATAAAACCTTGACTATATTTAATTTTAACGAGGATTTCTGTTTTATCGCCATCCTACACATTGTATAATTTGTAATTTTGCCAGAATAAAATTGCAAACGAAATCTGTACATAATCATATGATACGTTTAAAATCCATGCAAAAGATTTAGTGATATTTGTAAAAAGTTAAAACTCTTATATACAGTAACAAGAAAACTTATAAAGATTAAGAGACAAGATGGGCGTATTTCTATAAATATGAACTTTCCACAAAATCTTTTTAGCAGTCTGGACCCGCACTGTTATTTATTATTTAACCACCATGGTTATTCTTTATTCTTAGCCATAATGTTAATTTCTTATTCTGAACCATCAAAGTCATTCTATATCCTTAACCATAATGTTTATTCTTGACAGTCGTGGTAATTTCTTATTCATGATAATCATGGTTAACTTTTATTTTTGACAATCATATATAATGGTTTTCTTATAATCGTGGTTAATTTTTATTCTTGACAGCAATGGTAATTCCTTATTCTTAGCCATAATGGTAATTTCTTATTCTTGACCGTCATATTTATTCTTTATTCTTGACAATTGTTTCGATAATCATTGTTAATTTCTCTTTTTGACGGCCATTGCAATCGTCTTTTTTCCTGATAATCATGGTTAATGTTTATTCTTGACAGTGATTGTAATTCCTTTTTTATTGATAATCATGATTAATTGTTTCTTGACAGTCATGGTAATTTCTTTTTCCTGATAATCATGTTTAATTTTTATTCTTGACAGCTTTTTCCTGAAAATCATGATTAATGTTTATTCTTGACAGTCTGATAATTCCTTTTTCCTGATAATCATGATTAATTTTTATTCTTGACAGTCATGGTAATATCCTTGGGACTTGCGTATTTTTACCATTATGGTTCCTCATTTTTATTTTACACAATCAAGGTTATTCTTCGATACCAATCATTGTGTGGGGTGGATGGAAGGGATGAAATTTTTTTGCTCTGATAGAATTGTCTTTTTGTTAATAAGAAGACATATACATATTGTCTGAAAATTGCGAAAGGATTTAATTGCAGTAGAAAGTTTTGGCAAGACCAGAAACCAATTTTTATTCCAATCCCTGTTAGGCAAATGGTAAAATGGTTGATGTCTTATTCTTTATGAATATTGTACAAATTTGATTCTTTACCATCATTGTTATAATCTTTATTTTTGATTTCCATAGTTACTGCAGAAATCGGACATCTTGCCATTATATCTTGTCAGCTGATTGGTTGTAAATTAAAAAAATGTACGAGTTTATTATTGCTATGCAATAATCACTGTTATTTTTCTCTATTCCTACCATCATAATAATTCCTTTTCCCGCCTTATGTAATTATCCTTTATAATTATATTCATTATTCTTGACCACTACGATTTATGTTTATTCCTTACGACCACGGAATATGACCACCAATTTTGACTATCATTGTTATCTTTGTATTAACTGTCATTTAACATATTTGACAACCATTGTTATTCGTTACAATTGTCCGCCATTTATATTTTATCAATGAATTTACTTATAAAACCAAGAAGATGTAAATAATGTATGTACACAAGAGATAAAAAATTGCCCAAGAACGATCTTTGTTCTTCAGAAATTCAGCGTGTGGTGTTTACATTATGTCTAATGCTAAACGTTTTATATTACAAAAGGAGTCAAGTTTTATTTCTTATTAAATTACGTTAATAACAGTAATAATTTTTCTTGACACTTATACAATCTTAAAAAAGAATAAGATATACTTAAGTTATTGGTTTTTTGTCATTTACAAGTGCCGTGTATTTAGTGACAATCTCTATTATAGCAGACGACAATATATTTTCCAAAATAGGGCATATTTCGCAGTGTTCAACTAATACAGTCTCAATACGGTTGCCGAGAACAGCAAAACTGTTGAATCACGTAACAACAAGAGCACCCTCGCAGTGTTTAGGTGCTGTCATGTACCCTCAGCAGTATTCGGGTGCTGTCACGTCTTCGTCTTGTCTCATTTTCTCCGTCCGTGATAGTCGTAATCAGGGGCGGATCCAGAAAATTGGGCGGGGGGGGGGGGGGGCTGGACGAAATTCGGCAGGGGTCTAGGGCTCGCCCCTAGCAGCTGGTGAGATTTAAGCTATTAAGAGAGTTTTGATGACTACAAATTTTAACTTTTTTATGACTTTCTGTCGTGTGTTATTACAAACTAAAATCTTAATTAAAAATAATGTGTTGGGATGCCAACACAGAAGTCGCCCAAAATCCCCATGGATAGTATTGCGTTCCACTCAGGACATTAAAATGTACCTACAAATCAAATTTCATTAAAATCGGACAATGTTTAAAATTTGACGCATTTTTGGCGGCCATTTTGAAACATACGGTCGGAAAAAAAATTCCGAATGAGGATTTCCACTCGGGACACCTAAATCAAACTCCACACCAATTTTTTTTGCAATCGGAGCACGTTAAATTTCATCGAGATCGGATAACGTTGAAAATTATACACGTTTTTAGCGGCCATTTTGAAACCCGGCGTCGGAAAAAAATTTTAAAGGTAGCGTTTCACTCGAAATACTAAAATCTACCTCCATACCAAATTTCGTTGAAATCGGACCACGGGAAAATTTTTGCCATTTTTGGGTGGGTGGCGGCCATTTTGAAATGGCGGCCATTATCAAAAATCTGACTATCGACTGCACCCCTCCATATGTCGATCTACAACTGTGCTAAGTTTCATTTGATTCTATTAAGGCGTCTTTGAGAAATGTGTCGGACAAGTTCACGATCTAGAAAAAGTGGAAACCGAAATAATAATAATTAAAAATAATGTGTTGGGATGCCAACACAGAAGTCGCCCAAAATCCCCACACAGTATTGCGTTGCACTCAGGACATTGAAATGAACCTACATATCAAATTTCATTAAAATCGGACAACGTTTAAAATTTCACCCGTTTTTGGCCGCCATTTTGGAAACCACAGTCGAGAAAAAATTTCGAATGTGGAGTTCCACTCGGGACACTTAAATCTACCTCCACACCAAATTTCATTGCAATCGGAGCACGTTAAATGTCATCGAGATCGCATAACGTTGAAAATTATACACATTTTTGGCGGCCATTTTGAAACCGGAAGTCCGAGAAAAAAATTAAAGGTAGCGTTTCACTCCAAATACTAACATCTACCTCCATACCAAATTTCGTTGAAATCGGACCACGGAAAATTTTTTGCTGTTTTGGGGTGGGTGTCGTCAAGTGGCGGCCATTTTGAAATGGAGGCCATTATCAAAATTCTCACTATTGACTGCACCCCTCCATATGCCGATCTACAACTGTGCCAAGTTTCATTTGATTCTATTAAGACGTCTCTGAGAAATGTGGCGGACAAGTTCACGGTCTAGAAAAAGTGGAAACCGAAATAATAATAATAATAATAATAATAAGAAACGGTGCAAAAACAATAAGTCGCCAAAACTTCGTTTTGGGCGACTTAATAATCAAACATGATTATGATCTTATGGATCATAACTGGCTCCCAAACGACCCCCGTGGACACTGGAGTTCAGACATACATTCACAGCAACTTTATCTACCAGGAAACCAAGTTTCGTGCAAATCAGGGCATTTTTCAGTTTTGTCGGCCATCTTGGATTAAAAATGGCCGCCGTAGAATGTCCATATGCGGGTCATATGGTTCGGTATAACATACTCTACTTATATTCCAATTTTCATTGAAATCCGTTAACTTTTGGATTTTTAAGGATTTATTTTCATTTTCAAAATGGTCGCCACTTTAAGATGGCCGCCTTGTTCAAATTCAAATTTCGATGAGTAACATCTGATCGCAACTTGGTTATCCACCTAAAAACCAAGTTTCCTGCGATTCCGATCATTTTGAATTTTTTGGCGGCCATCTTGGATTCAAAATGGCCGCCGTAGAATGTCCATATGCGGGTCATATGGTTCGGTATAACATACTCTACTTATATTCCAATTTTCATTGAAATCCGTTAACTTTTGGATTTTTAAGGATTTATTTTCATTTTTAAGATGGCCGCCTTGTTCAAATTCAAATTTCGATGAGTAACATCTGATCGCAACTTGGTCATCTACCTAAAAACCAAGTTTCATGCAATTCCGAGCATTTTGAATTTTTGGCGGCCATCTTGGATTCAAAATGGCCGCCAAAAAAGGTCGACATGTGCGTCATATGGTGCTGTATAACATACCCTACTTATATTCCAATTTTCATCGAAATCGGTTAATTTTTGGATTTTTAAGGATTTTTCTCATTTTCTAAATGGCCGCCATTTCAAGATGGCCGCCAATTTCAAAATTTAAAAACTGGCATGCACCACTTCAAGTCATGACCTATTTTTGGGTGAAGTTTCATATTGATCCAATTTATGGTCTATGAGAAAACGGTCGGACAAAATTTTGGCGGAAAGCGGAAGAAAAATAATAAGAATAATTAAAAATAATGTGTTGGGATGCCAACACAGAAGTCGCCCAAAATCCCCATGGATAGTATTGCGTTCCACTCAGGACATTAAGATGTACCTACATATCAAATTTCATTCAAATCGGACAACGTTTAAAATTTGACGTGTTTTTGGCGGCCATTTTGAAACGCCAGGTGGAAAAAAAAATTCTGAATTTGGATTTCCACTCGATACACTTAAATCCACCTCCACACCAAATTTTGTTGCAATCGGAGCACGTTAAATGTCATCGAGATCGCATAACGTTGAAAATTATACACGTTTTTGGCGGCCATTTTGAAACCCGACGTCGGAGAAAAAATTTAAAGGTAGCGTTTCACTCGAAATACTAACATCTACCTCCATACCAAATTTCGTTGAAATCGGACCACGGGAAAATTTTTGCCATTTTTGGGTGGGTGTCGTCAAGTGGCGGCCATTTTGAAATGGCGGCCATCATATAAAATCTGACTATCGATTGCACCCCTCCTCATGTCAATCTACAACTTTTCCAAGTTTCATTTGATTCTATTAAAGCGTCTCTGAGAAACGTGTCGGACAAGTTCACTATCTAGAAAAAGGAGAAACCGGAATAATAATAATAATAATTAAACATGATTATGATCTTATGGATCATAACTGGCTCCCAAACGCCCCCCGTGGACACTGGAGTTCAGACATTCACTCACAGCAACTTTATCTACCAGGAAACCAAGTTTCGTGCAAATCAGAGTATTTTTTAATTTTGTTGGCCATCTTGGATTCAAAATGGCCGCCGTAGAGTCCACATGTGCGTCATATGGTTCGGTATAACATACTCTACTTATATTCCAATTTTCATTGAAATCTGTTAACTTTTGGATTTTTAAGGATTTATTTTCATTTTCAAAATGGCCGCCATTTTAAGATGGTCGCCATGTTCAAATTCAAATTTTGATGACTAACATCTGATCGCAACATGGCAATCTACCTAAAAACCAAGTTTCGTGCGATTCCGAGCATTTTGAATTTTTGGCGGCCATCTTGGATTCAAAATGGCCGCCATAAAAAGTCAACATGTGTGTCATATGGTGCGGTATAACATACCCTACTTATATTCCAATTTTCATTGAAATCCGTTAACTTTTGGATTTTTAAGGATTTTTTTCGTTTTCAAAATGGCCGCCATTTCAAGATGGCCGCCAATTTCAAAATTTTAAAACTTGAAGGCACCACTTCAAGTCATGACCTATTTTTGGGTGAAGTTTCATAATGATCCAATTTACGGTCTCCGAGAAAACGGTCGGACAAAATTTTGGCGGAAAGGAGAAGAAAAATAATAATAATAATAATTAAACATGATTATGATCTTATGGATCATAACTGGCTCCCAAACGACCCCCGTGGACACTGGAGTTCAGACATCCATTCAAGGCAACTATATCTACCAGGAAACCAAGTTTCGTGCAAATCGGAGCATTTTTCAATTTTGTCGGCCATTTTAGATTCAAAATGGCCACCATAGAAAGTCCACATGTGCGTCATATGGTTTGATATAACATACTCTACTTATATTTCAATTTTCATTGAAATCCGTTAAGTTTTGGATTTTTTAGGATTTATTTTCATTTTCAAAATGGCCGCCATTTTAAAATGACCGCCGTGTTCAAATTCAAATTTTGATGACTAACATCTGATCGCAACATGGTTATCTACCTAAAAACCAAGTTTCGTGCGATTCCGATCATTTTGAATTTTTGGCGGCCATCTTGGATTCAAAATGGCCGCCAAAAAAGGTTAACATGTGCGTCATATGGTGCGGTATAACATACCCTACTTATATTTCAATTTTCATGGAAATCCGTTAACTTTTGGATTTTTAAGGATTTTTTTTTCATTTTCAAAATGGCCGCCATTTTAAGATGGCCGCCAATTTCAAAATTTTAAAACTTGAAGGCACCACTTCAAGTCATGACCTATTTTTGGGTGAAGTTTCATAGTGATCCAATTTACGGTCTCCGAGAAAATGGTCGGACAAAATTTTGGCGGAAACCGGAAGAAAAATAATAATAATTAAAATTTACGTTTCCCGAAACGTTGAAGTCGCCTCCCGTTCCGCACTTTTGACCGAGTAGAGGGAACTAAAAGTCAAGAGCACAACTTCATAACATGAGCTTTCAGTTGGCCAAGTTTCATTTCGATCGGTTAAAAGATGAGCGAGAAAACGAGCAAACTTTAAAACGGCCGCCATTTTGAAACCGGAAGTCGGACAAAAAATTTTTTTTGCAAAAATGCTCAGGATAGTTAGCTGTATCAGTATACCAATTTTCATTGAAATTGCTCTGGCCATAACTGAGATCTGACAACGGCCGCCATTTTGTAAAACTTTAAAACGGCCGCCATTTTGAAACCGGAAGTCGGACAAAACATTTTTAAATAGTGGCACACTTAGGGTATCATAAGCTACCTGTATATCAAATTTCGTCTAAATCGGATGACGTTTAAATTTTTACATTTTTAGGGGGGTGGTGTTCGGATGGCGGCCATTTTGAAATGTCGGCCGCGTCAAATTTTTTTTTGCAAAAATGCTCGGGATAGTTAGCTGTACCAGTATACCAATTTTCATTGAAATTGCTTTGGCAATTACTGAGATCTGACAACGGCCGTCATTTTTTTCAACGGCGGCCATTTTGAAAATGGCGGCCATTTTGAAAATTTCAAAAGTGGATTGCACAACTTCAGGTCACCCTTAACATGTTCCCAAAGTTTCATTTCGATCGGTTAAAAGATGAGCGAGAAAACGAGCGGACAACATTGCGAGGGGAAAACATAAGAAATATGAAAATAATAATAATAATTAAAATTTACGTTTCCCGAAACGTTGAAGTCGCCTCCCGTTCCGCACTTTTGACCGAGTAGAGGGAACTAAAAGTCAAGAGCACAACTTCATAACATGAGCTTTCAGTTGGCCAAGTTTCATTTCGATCGGTTAAAAGATGAGCGAGAAAACGAGCAAACTTTAAAACGGCCGCCATTTTGAAACCGGAAGTCGGACAAAAAATTTTTTTTGCAAAAATGCTCAGGATAGTTAGCTGTATCAGTATACCAATTTTCATTGAAATTGCTCTGGCCATAACTGAGATCTGACAACGCCGCTATTTTGTAAAACTTTAAAACGGCCGCCATTTTGAAACCGGGAGTCGGACAAAACATTTTTAAATAGTGGCACACTTAGGGTATCATAAGCTACCTGTATACCAAATTTCGTCTAAATCGGATGACGTTTAAATTTTTACATTTTTAGGGGGGTGGTGTTCGGATGGCGGCCATTTTGAAATGTCGGCCGCGTCAAATTTTTTTTTGCAAAAATGCTCGGGATAGTTAGCTGTACCAGTATACCAATTTTCATTGAAATTGCTTTGGCAATTACTGAGATCTGACAACGGCCGTCATTTTTTTCAACGGCGGCCATTTTGAAAATTTCAAAAGTGGATTGCACAACTTCAGGTCACCCTTAACATGTTCCCAAAGTTTCATTTTGATCGGTTAAAAGATGAGCGAGAAAACGAGCGGACAACATTGCGAGGGGAAAACATAAGAAATATGAAAATAATAATAATAAGAAACGGAGTAAAAACAATAAGTCGCCCGACACTTCGTGGTCGGCGACTTAATTAAAATTTACGTTTCCCGAAACGTTGAAGTCGCCTCCCGTTCCGCACTTTTGACCGAGTAGAGGGAACTAAAAGTCAAGAGCACAACTTCATAACATGAGCTTTCAGTTGGCCAAGTTTCATTTCGATCGGTTAAAAGATGAGCGAGAAAACGAGCAAACTTTAAAACGGCCGCCATTTTGAAACCGGAAGTCGGACAAAAAATTTTTTTTGCAAAAATGCTCAGGATAGTTAGCTGTATCAGTATACCAATTTTCATTGAAATTGCTCTGGCCATAACTGAGATCTGACAACGGCCGCCATTTTGTAAAACTTTAAAACGGCCGCCATTTTGAAACCGGAAGTCGGACAAAACATTTTTAAATAGTGGCACACTTAGGGTATCATAAGCTACCTGTATACCAAATTTCGTCTAAATCGGATGACGTTTAAATTTTTACATTTTTAGGGGGGTGGTGTTCGGATGGCGGCCATTTTGAAATGTCGGCCGCGTCAAATTTTTTTTTGCAGAAATGCTCGGGATAGTTAGCTGTACCAGTATACCAATTTTCATTGAAATTGCTTTGGCAATTACTGAGATCTGACAACGGCCGTCATTTTTTTCAACGGCGGCCATTTTGAAAATGGCGGCCATTTTGAAAATTTCAAAAGTGGATTGCACAACTTCAGGTCACCCTTAACATGTTCCCAAAGTTTCATTTCGATCGGTTAAAAGATGAGCGAGAAAACGAGCGGACAACATTGCGAGGGGAAAACATAAGAAATATGAAAATAATAATAATAAGAAACGGAGTAAAAACAATAAGTCGCCCGACACTTCGTGGTCGGCGACTTAATAATTAAAATTTACGTTTCCCGAAACGTTGAAGTCGCCTCCCGTTCCGCACTTTTGACCGAGTAGAGGGAACTAAAAGTCAAGAGCACAACTTCATAACATGAGCTTTCAGTTGGCCAAGTTTCATTTCGATCGGTTAAAAGATGAGCGAGAAAACGAGCAAACTTTAAAACGGCCGCCATTTTGAAACCGGAAGTCGGACAAAAAATTTTTTTTGCAAAAATGCTCAGGATAGTTAGCTGTATCAGTATACCAATTTTCATTGAAATTGCTCTGGCCATAACTGAGATCTGACAACGGCCGCCATTTTGTAAAACTTTAAAACGGCCGCCATTTTGAAACCGGAAGTCGGACAAAACATTTTTAATAGTAGCACACTTAGGGTATCATAAGCTACCTGTATACCAAATTTCGTCTAAATCGGATGACGTTGAAATTTTTACATTTTTAGGGGGGTGGTGTTCGGATGGCGGCCATTTTGAAATGTCGGCCGCGTCAAATTTTTTTTTGCAAAAATGCTCGGGATAGTTAGCTGTACCAGTATACCAATTTTCATTGAAATTGCTTTGGCAATTACTGAGATCTGACAACGGCCGTCATTTTTTTCAACGGCGGCCATTTTGAAAATGGCGGCCATTTTGAAAATTTCAAAAGTGGATTGCACAACTTCAGGTCACCCTTAACATGTTCCTAAAGTTTCATTTCGATCGGTTAAAAGATGAGCGAGAAAACGAGCGGACAACATTGCGAGGGGAAAACATAAGAAATATGAAAATAATAATAATAATTAAAATTTACGTTTCCCGAAACGTTGAAGTCGCCTCCCGTTCCGCACTTTTGACCGAGTAGAGGGAACTAAAAGTCAAGAGCACAACTTCATAACATGAGCTTTCAGTTGGCCAAGTTTCATTTCGATCGGTTAAAAGATGAGCGAGAAAACGAGCAAACTTTAAAACGGCCGCCATTTTGAAACCGGAAGTCGGACAAAAAATTTTTTTTTGCAAAAATGCTGAGGATAGTTAGCTGTATCAGTATACCAATTTTCATTGAAATTGCTCTGGCCATAACTGAGATCTGACAACGGCCGCCATTTTGTAAAACTTTAAAACGGCCGCCATTTTGAAACCGGAAGTCGGACAAAACATTTTTAAATAGTGGCACACTTAGGGTATCATAAGCTACCTGTATACCAAATTTCGTCTAAATCGGATGACGTTTAAATTTTTACATTTTTAGGGGGGTGGTGTTCGGATGGCGGCCATTTTGAAATGTCGGCCGCGTCAAATTTTTTTTTGCAAAAATGCTCGGGATAGTTAGCTGTACCAGTATACCAATTTTCATTGAAATTGCTTTGGCAATTACTGAGATCTGACAACGGCCGTCATTTTTTTCAACGGCGGCCATTTTGAAAATGGCGGCCATTTTGAAAATTTCAAAAGTGGATTGCACAACTTCAGGTCACCCTTAACATGTTCCCAAAGTTTCATCTTGATTGGACATTGCGTCTCTGAGAAAACGAGCGGACAACATTGCGAGGGGAAAAAGGAAAACATAAGAAATATGAAAATAATAATAATAATAATAATAATAATAAGAAACGGAGTAAAAACAATAAGTCGCCCGACACTTCGTGGTCGGCGACTTAATAATTAAAATTTACGTTTCCCGAAACGTTGAAGTCGCCTCCCGTTCCGCACTTTTGACCGAGTAGAGGGAACTAAAAGTCAAGAGCACAACTTCATAACATGAGCTTTCAGTTGGCCAAGTTTCATTTCGATCGGTTAAAAGATGAGCGAGAAAACGAGCAAACTTTAAAACGGCCGCCATTTTGAAACCGGAAGTCGGACAAAAAATTTTTTTTGCAAAAATGCTCAGGATAGTTAGCTGTATCAGTATACCAATTTTCATTGAAATTGCTCTGGCCATAACTGAGATCTGACAACTGCCGCCATTTTGTAAAAATTTAAAACGGCCGCCATTTTGAAACCGGAAGTCGGACAAAACATTTTTAAATAGTGGCACACTTAGGGTATCATAAGCTACCTGTATACCAAATTTCGTCTAAATCGGATGACGTTTAAATTTTTACATTTTTAGGGGGGTGGTGTTCGGATGGCGGCCATTTTGAAATGTCGGCCGCGTCAAATTTTTTTTTGCAAAAATGCTCGGGATAGTTAGCTGTACCAGTATACCAATTTTCATTGAAATTACTTTGGCAATTACTGAGATCTGACAACGGCCGTCATTTTTTTCAACGGCGGCCATTTTGAAAATGGCGGCCATTTTGAAAATTTCAAAAGTGGATTGCACAACTTCAGGTCACCCTTAACATGTTCCCAAAGTTTCATTTCGATCGGTTAAAAGATGAGCGAGAAAACGAGCGGACAACATTGCGAGGGGAAAAAGGAAAACATAAGAAATATGAAAATAATAATAACTAGAATTGCCATTGCGAGCAATAGCAGATGTCGCCCTGACATTTTTTTATGATTTCATGTCAAAATACCACAGGAAAATAGTTTTCTTTAAAATCAGACAATGTTGGACTTTTGATGCAATTTTTCGTCATGTGAATTCCAAAATCGATGATTCCATGTTGTTCCCCACATCAAATTATCTCTAGAAGTTGATTTTCATTGAATTCCGACAATGTTGTATTTTTTAACGTAACTCGGTAGCCATCTTAAAAATGGCCACCATTTTGAAATTTTTCGTAATATGAATTCCAAGATGTAATGGTGACGGTGCTTTGTGTAAAGTTTGATTGGAATCCATCAATGCATAGCAGAGAAATGGAGGCGACAAAAAACCTCCATTTCCCCCATAGGCTTCTATGCAAATGTAACGTGGCGGCCATCTTGGAAAAGGTGGCCATTTTGGAATTTTTTGATATGTGAATTCCAAGATGTAATGATGATGGTGCTTTGTGTAAAGTTTGATTGGAATCCATCAATGCATAGCAGAGAAATGGAGGTGACAAAAAACCTCCATTTCCCCATCGGCTTCTATGCAAACGTAACGGTTGTGGCTGCGGCCACACGGTGTGAAATTTTTTTTTCAAACTTTCCTGTCTTCTTAAGGTTGATGAGGTCCAACTTCCTATAAAAAAACTTTGGAATATCTCAAACCATGGTGAAGCTATTGTAGAAAAATCATTTTCCCATAGGCCCCATGTTAAATCTATTTTTAGCCATGGCGGCCATCTTGTTTTTCCGTTCCGCCCCAAAATCATCTCAAACCTGTATCTCATTATGGTCTTCCATCATACCAAGTTTGGTCCCTCTGTGCTTCTAGGTTTCCGAAAAATTAAGGAAAATGCCCAAAATCACTCATGCATAACTTTCTGGTTTCCATGGAGATGGTTCCACATATCACCATTTTTAAAGTTGATTGCACAACTTCAGATAGTGGTTCTACTTTATGCCATGTGATGTTCTAATCCAATCAGCCATCTCTGAGTTATCAGCCGGACAAAAAGTGAGGAAGAATAATAATAATAATAATAATAATAATAGTGAAAAAGAAACAGTAGAATAACAATATGTCGCCCCGACAAAGTCTGGGGCGACATAATAATAATAATAATAAGAAACGGAGTAAAAACAATAAGTCGCCCGACACTTCGTGGTCGGCGACTTAATAATTAAAATTTACGTTTCCCGAAACGTTGAAGTCGCCTCCCGTTCCGCACTTTTGACCGAGTAGAGGGAACTAAAAGTCAAGAGCACAACTTCATAACATGAGCTTTCAGTTGGCCAAGTTTCATTTCGATCGGTTAAAAGATGAGCGAGAAAACGAGCAAACTTTAAAACGGCCGCCATTTTGAAACCGGAAGTCGGACAAAAATTTTTTTTTGCAAAAATGCTCAGGATAGTTAGCTGTATCAGTATACCAATTTTCATTGAAATTGCTCTGGCCATAACTGAGATCTGACAACGGCCGCCATTTTGTAAAACTTTAAAACGGCCGCCATTTTGAAACCGGAAGTCGGACAAAAATTTTGAAAATAGTGGCACACTCAGGGTATCATAAGCTACCTGTATACCAAATTTCGTTTAATTCGGATGACGTTGAAATTTTTACAGTTTTAGGGGGGTGGTGTTCGGATGGCGGCCATTTTGAAATGTCGGCCGCGTCAAATTTTTTTTTGCAAAAATGCTCGGGATAGTTAGCTGTACCAGTATACCAATTTTCATTGAAATTGCTTTGGCAATTACTGAGATCTGACAACGGCCGTCATTTTTTTTCAACGGCGGCCATTTTGAAAATGGCGGCCATTTTGAAAATTTCAAAAGTGGATTGCACAACTTCAGGTCACCCTTAACATGTTCCTAAAGTTTCATTTCGATCGGTTAAAAGATGAGCGAGAAAACGAGCGGACAACATTGCGAGGGGAAAACATAAGAAATATGAAAATAATAATAATAATAATAATAACTAGAATTGCCATTGCGAGCAATAGCAGATGTCGCCCCGAAATTTTTTTTTTCCGTCATGTGAATTCCAAAATCGATGATTCCATGTTGCTCCCCACATCAAAATATCTCTAGAAGTTGATTTTCATGGAATTCCGACAATGTTGTAATTTTTAACGTAACTCGGCAGCCATCTTAAAAATGGCCGCCATTTGAAATTTTTCGTAATATGAATTCCAAGATGTAATGGTGACGGTGCTTTGTGTAAAGTTTGATTGGAATCCATCAATGCATAGCAGAGAAATGGAGGCGACAAAAAACCTCCATTTCCCCATAGGCTTCTATGCAAATGTAACGTGGCGGCCATCTTGTAAAAGGTGGCCATTTTAGAATTTTTTGATATGTGAATTCCAAGATGTAATGATGACGGTGCTTTGTGTAAAGTTTGATTGGAATCCATCAATGCATAGCAGAGAAATGGAGGTGACAAAAAACCTCCATTTCCCCATAGGCTTCTATGCAAACGTAACGGTTGTGGCTGCGGCCACACGGTGTGAAATTTTTTTTTCAAACTTTCCTCTCTTCTCGAGGTTGATGAGGTCCAACTTCCTATAAAAAATCTTTGGAATATCTCAAACCATTGTGAAGCTATTGTAGAAAAATCATTTTCCCATAGGCCCCATGTTAAATCTATTTTTAGCCATGGCGGCCATCTTGTTTTTCCGTTCCGCCCCAAAATCATCTCAAACCTGTATCTCATTATGGTCTTCCATCATACCAAGTTTGGTCCCTCTGTGCTTCTAGGTTTCCGAAAAATTAAGGAAAATGCCCAAAATCACTCATGCATAACTGTCTGGTTTCCATGGAGATGGTTCCACATATCACCATTTTGAAAGTTGATGGCACAACTTCAGATAGTGGTTCTACTTTATGCCATGTGATGTTCTAATCCAATCAGCCATCTCTGAGTTATCAGCCGGACAAAAAGTGAGGAAGAATAATAATAATAATAATAATAATAATAATAATAATAATAGTGAAAAAGAAACAGTAGAATAACAATATGTCGCCCCGACAAAGTCTGGGGCGACATAATAATAATAAGAAACGGAGTAAAAACAATAAGTCGCCCGACACTTCGTGGTCGGCGACTTAATAAGAAACGGAGTAAAAACAATAAGTCGCCCGACACTTCGTGGTCGGCGACTTAATAATAATAAGAAACGGAGTAAAAACAATAAGTCGCCCGACACTTCGTGGTCGGCGACTTAATAATAAGAAACGGAGTAAAAACAATAAGTCGCCCGACACTTCGTGGTCGGCGACTTAACTAGAATTGCCATTGCGAGCAATAGCAGATGTCGCCCTGACATTTTTTTATGATTTCATGTCAAAATACCACAGGAAAATAGTTTTCTTTAAAATCAGACAATGTTGGACTTTTGATGCAATTTTTCGTCATGTGAATTCCAAAATCGATGATTCCATGTTGTTCCCCACATCAAATTATCTCTAGAAGTTGATTTTCATTGAATTCCGACAATGTTGTATTTTTTAACGTAACTCGGTAGCCATCTTAAAAATGGCCACCATTTTGAAATTTTTCGTAATATGAATTCCAAGATGTAATGGTGACGGTGCTTTGTGTAAAGTTTGATTGGAATCCATCAATGCATAGCAGAGAAATGGAGGCGACAAAAAACCTCCATTTCCCCATAGGCTTCTATGCAAATGTAACGTGGCGGCCATCTTGGAAAAGGTGGCCATTTTGGAATTTTTTGATATGTGAATTCCAAGATGTAATGATGATGGTGCTTTGTGTAAAGTTTGATTGGAATCCATCAATGCATAGCAGAGAAATGGAGGTGACAAAAAACCTCCATTTCCCCATAGGCTTCTATGCAAACGTAACGGTTGTGGCTGCGGCCACACGGTGTGAAATTTTTTTTTCAAACTTTCCTGTCTTCTTAAGGTTGATGAGGTCCAACTTCCTATAAAAAAACTTTGGAATATCTCAAACCATGGTGAAGCTATTGTAGAAAAATCATTTTCCCATAGGCCCCATGTTAAATCTATTTTTAGCCATGGCGGCCATCTTGTTTTTCCGTTCCGCCCCAAAATCATCTCAAACCTGTATCTCATTATGGTCTTCCATCATACCAAGTTTGGTCCCTCTGTGCTTCTAGGTTTCCGAAAAATTAAGGAAAATGCCCAAAATCACTCATGCATAACTTTCTGGTTTCCATGGAGATGGTTCCACATATCACCATTTTTAAAGTTGATTGCACAACTTCAGATAGTGGTTCTACTTTATGCCATGTGATGTTCTAATCCAATCAGCCATCTCTGAGTTATCAGCCGGACAAAAAGTGAGGAAGAATAATAATAATAACTAGAATTGCCATTGCGAGCAATAGCAGATGTCGCCCTGACATTTTTTTATGATTTCCTGTGAATTCCAAAATCGATGATTCCATGTTGTTCCCCACATCAAATTATCTCTAGAAGTTGATTTTCATTGAATTCCGACAATGTTGTATTTTTTAACGTAACTCGGCAGCCATCTTAAAAATGGCCACCATTTTGAAATTTTTCGTAATATGAATTCCAAGATGTAATGGTGACGGTGCTTTGTGTAAAGTTTGATTGGAATCCATCAATGCATAGCAGAGAAATGGAGGCGACAAAAAACCTCCATTTCCCCATAGGCTTCTATGCATATGTAACGTGGCGGCCATCTTGGAAAAGGTGGCCATTTTGGAATTTTTTGATATGTGAATTCCAAGATGTAATGATGACGGTGCTTTGTGTAAAGTTTGATTGGAATCCATCAATGCATAGCAGAGAAATGGAGGTGACAAAAAACCTCCATTTCCCCATAGGCTTCTATGCAAACGTAACGGTTGTGGCTGCGGCCACACGGTGTGAAATTTTTTTTTCAAACTTTCCTGTCTTCTCGAGGTTGATGAGGTCCAACTTCCTATAAAAAATCTTTGGAATATCTCAAACCATGGTGAAGCTATTGTAGAAAAATCATTTTCCCATAGGCCCCATGTTAAATCTATTTTTAGCCATGGCGGCCATCTTGTTTTTCCGTTCCGCCCCAAAATCATCTCAAACCTGTATCTCATTATGGTCTTCCATCATACCATGTTTGGTCCCTCTGTGCTTCTAGGTTTCCGAAAAATTAAGGAAAATGCCCAAAATCACTCATGCATAACTTTCTGGTTTCCATGGAGATGGTTCCACATATCACCATTTTTAAAGTTGATGGCACAACTTCAGATAGTGGTTCTACTTTATGCCATGTGATGTTCTAATCCAATCAGCCATCTCTGAGTTATCAGCCGGACAAAAAGTGAGGAAGAATAATAATAATAATAATAATAATAGTGAAAAAGAAACAGTAGAATAACAATATGTCGCCCCGACAAAGTCTGGGGCGACATAACTAGAATTGCCATTGCAAGCAATAGCAGATGTCGCCCCGAAATTTTTTTTTTTTCCGTCATGTGAATTCCAAAATCGATGATTCCATGTTGTTCCCCACATCAAATTATCTCTAGAAGTTGATTTTCATTGAATTCCGACAATGTTGTATTTTTTAACGTAACTCGGCAGCCATCTTAAAAATGGCCACCATTTTGAAATTTTTCGTAATATGAATTCCAAGATGTAATGGTGGCGGTGCTTTGTGTAAAGTTTGATTGGAATCCATCAATGCATAGCAGAGAAATGGAGGCGACAAAAAACCTCCATTTCCCCATAGGCTTCTATGCATATGTAACGTGGCGGCCATCTTGGAAAAGGTGGCCATTTTGGAATTTTTTGATATGTGAATTCCAAGATGTAATGATGATGGTGCTTTGTGTAAAGTTTGATTGGAATCCATCAATGCATAGCAGAGAAATGGAGGTGACAAAAAACCTCCATTTCCCCATAGGCTTCTATGCAAACGTAACGGTTGTGGCTGCGGCCACACGGTGTGAAATTTTTTTTTCAAACTTTCCTGTCTTCTTGAGGTTGATGAGGTCCAACTTCCTATAAAAAAACTTTGGAATATCTCAAACCATGGTGAAGCTATTGTAGAAAAATCATTTTCCCATAGGCCCCATGTTAAATCTATTTTTAGCCATGGCGGCCATCTTGTTTTTCCGTTCCGCCCCAAAATCATCTCAAACCTGTATCTCATTATGGTCTTCCATCATACCAAGTTTGGTCCCTCTGTGCTTCTAGGTTTCCGAAAAATTAAGGAAAATGCCCAAAATCACTCATGCATAACTTTCTGGTTTCCATGGAGATGGTTCCACATATCACCATTTTTAAAGTTGATTGCACAACTTCAGATAGTGGTTCTACTTTATGCCATGTGATGTTCTAATCCAATCAGCCATCTCTGAGTTATCAGCCGGACAAAAAGTGAGGAAGAATAATAATAATAATAATAATAATAATAGTGAAAAAGAAACAGTAGAATAACAATATGTCGCCCCGACAAAGTCTGGGGCGACATAATAATAATAATAACTAGAATTGCCATTGCGAGCAATAGCAGATGTCGCCCTGACATTTTTTTATGATTTCATGTCAAAATACCACAGGAAAATAGTTTTCTTTAAAATCAGACAATGTTGGACTTTTGATACAATTTTTCGTCATGTGAATTCCAAAATCGATGATTCCATGTTGTTCCCCACATCAAATTATCTCTAGAAGTTGATTTTCATTGAATTCCGACAATGTTGTATTTTTTAACGTAACTCGGTAGCCATCTTAAAAATGGCCACCATTTTGAAATTTTTCGTAATATGAATTCCAAGATGTAATGGTGACGGTGCTTTGTGTAAAGTTTGATTGGAATCCATCAATGCATAGCAGAGAAATGGAGGCGACAAAAAACCTCCATTTCCCCATAGGCTTCTATGCAAATGTAACGTGGCGGCCATCTTGGAAAAGGTGGCCATTTTGGAATTTTTTGATATGTGAATTCCAAGATGTAATGATGATGGTGCTTTGTGTAAAGTTTGATTGGAATCCATCAATGCATAGCAGAGAAATGGAGGTGACAAAAAACCTCCATTTCCCCATAGGCTTCTATGCAAACGTAACGGTTGTGGCTGCGGCCACACGGTGTGAAATTTTTTTTTCAAACTTTCCTGTCTTCTTAAGGTTGATGAGGTCCAACTTCCTATAAAAAAACTTTGGAATATCTCAAACCATGGTGAAGCTATTGTAGAAAAATCATTTTCCCATAGGCCCCATGTTAAATCTATTTTTAGCCATGGCGGCCATCTTGTTTTTCCGTTCCGCCCCAAAATCATCTCAAACCTGTATCTCATTATGGTCTTCCATCATACCAAGTTTGGTCCCTCTGTGCTTCTAGGTTTCCGAAAAATTAAGGAAAATGCCCAAAATCACTCATGCATAACTTTCTGGTTTCCATGGAGATGGTTCCACATATCACCATTTTTAAAGTTGATTGCACAACTTCAGATAGTGGTTCTACTTTATGCCATGTGATGTTCTAATCCAATCAGCCATCTCTGAGTTATCAGCCGGACAAAAAGTGAGGAAGAATAATAATAACTAGTGCTGATTGTGTTGGGATGCCAACACAGAATGTCTCCCAAACGAACCCCCATTGCCACTATAATCCTTATGGATAGTATTTCATTCAAATCAGTACATTAAAATATGCCTAGAAATCAAATTTTGTTGAAATCGGACAAAGTTGACTTTTTCCTGCAGTAAAATGGCCGCCATTTTGAAACCGGAAGTCAGACAAAAAATTTGTAAATAGTGGCACACTCAGGGTATCATAAGCTACCTGTATACCAAATTTCGTCTAAATCGGATGACGTTTAAATATTTGCATTTTTAGGGGGGTGGTGTTCGGATGGCGGCCATTTTGAAATGTCGGTCGCGTCAAATTTTTTTTTTGCAAAGATGCTCAGGATAGTTAGCTGTATCAGTATACCAATTTTCATTGAAATTGCTTTAGCAATTACTGAGATCTGACAACGGCCTTCATTTTTTTTCAACGGCGGCCATTTTGAAAATGGCGGCCATTTTGAAAATTTCAAAAGTGGATTGCACAACTTCAGGTCACCCTTAACATGTTCCCAAAGTTTCATCTTGATTGGACCTAGAAATCAAATTTTGTTGAAATCGGACAAAGTTGACTTTTTCCTGCAGTAAAATGGCCGCCATTTTGAAACCGGAAGTCGGAGAAAAAAATTTTAAATAGTGGCACACTCAGGGTATCATAAGCTACCTGTATACCAAATTTCTTCTAAATCGGATGACGTTTAAATTTTTTCATTTTTAGGGGGGTGGTGTTCGGATGGCGGCCATTTTGAAATGTCGGTCGCGTCAAATTTTTTTTTGCAAAAATGCTCAGGATAGTTAGCTGTATCAGTATACTAATTTTCATTGAAATTGCTTTGGCAATTACTGAGATCTGACAACGGCCGTCATTTTTTTTCAATGGCGGCCATTTTGAAAATGGCGGCCATTTTGAAAATTTCAAAAGTGGATTGCACAACTTCAGGTCACCCTTAACATGTTCCCAAAGTTTCATCTTGATTGGACATTGCATCTCTGAGAAAATGTGCGGACAAGATTGAACGGAAAGAAAAAAGAAAGAAAGAAAGAAGAAGAATAATAACTAGAATTGCCATTGCGAGCAATAGCAGATGTCGCCCCGAAATTTTTTTTTCCCGTCATGTGAATTCCAAAATCGATGATTCCATGTTGCTCCCCACATCAAAATATCTCTAGAAGTTGATTTTCATTGAATTCCGACAATGTTGTAATTTTTAACGTAACTCGGCAGCCATCTTAAAAATGGCCACCATTTTGAAATTTTTCGTAATATGAATTCCAAGATGTAATGGTGACGGTGCTTTGTGTAAAGTTTGATTGGAATCCATCAATGCATAGCAGAGAAATGGAGGCGACAAAAAACCTCCATTTCCCCATAGGCTTCTATGCAAATGTAACGTGGCGGCCATCTTGTAAAAGGTGGCCATTTTAGAATTTTTTGATATGTGAATTCCAAGATGTAATGATGACGGTGCTTTGTGTAAAGTTTGATTGGAATCCATCAATGCATAGCAGAGAAATGGAGGTGACAAAAACCTCCATTTCCCCATAGGCTTCTATGCAAACGTAACAGTTGTGGCTGCGGCCACACGGTGCGAAATTTTTTTTTCAAACTAACCTGTCTTCTTGAGGTCGATGAGGTCCAACTTCCTATAAAAAAACTTTGGAATATCTCAAACCACGGTGAAGCTATTGTAGAAAAATCATTTTCCCATAGGCCCCATGTTAAATCTATTTTTAGCCATGGCGGCCATCTTGTTTTTCCGTTCTGCCCCAAAATCATCTCAAACCTGTATCTCATTATGGTCTTCCATCATACCAAGTTTGGTCCCTCTGTGCTTCTAGGTTTCCGAAAAATTAAGGAAAATGCCCAAAATCACTCATGCATAACTTTCAGGTTTCCATGGAGATGGTTCCACATATCACCATTTTTAAAGTTGATGGCACAACTTCAGATAGTGGTTCAACTTTATGCCATGTGATGTTCTAATCCAATCAGCCATCTCCGAGTTATCAGCCGGACAAAAAGTGAGGAAGAATAATAATAATAACTAGAATTGCCATTGCGAGCAATAGCAGATGTCGCCCCGAAATTTTTTTTTTTTTCCGTCATGTGAATTCCAAAATCGATGATTCCATGTTGTTCCCCACATCAAATTATCTCTAGAAGTTGATTTTCATTGAATTCCGACAATGTTGTATTTTTTAACGTAACTCGGTAGCCATCTTAAAAATGGCCACCATTTTGAAATTTTTCGTAATATGAATTCCAAGATGTAATGGTGACGGTGCTTTGTGTAAAGTTTGATTGGAATCCATCAATGCATAGCGGAGAAATGGAGGCGACAAAAAACCTCCATTTCCCCATAGGCTTCTATGCAAATGTAACGTGGCGGCCATCTTGTAAAAGGTGGCCATTTTAGAATTTTTTGATATGTGAATTCCAAGATGTAATGATGACGGTGCTTTGTGTAAAGTTTGATTGGAATCCATCAATGCATAGCAGAGAAATGGAGGTGACAAAAAACCTCCATTTCCCCATAGGCTTCTATGCAAACGTAACGGTTGTGGCTGCGGCCACACGGTGTGAAATTTTTTTTCCAAACTTTCCTGTCTTCTCGAGGTTGATGAGGTCCAACTTCCTATAAAAAATCTTTGGAATATCTCAAACCATGGTGAAGCTATTGTAGAAAAATCATTTTCCCATAGGCCCCATGTTAAATCTATTTTTAGCCATGGCGGCCATCTTGTTTTTCCGTTCCGCCCCAAAATCATCTCAAACCTGTATCTCATTATGGTCTTCCATCATACCAAGTTTGGTCCCTCTGTGCTTCTAGGTTTCCGAAAAATTAAGGAAAATGCCCAAAATCACTCATGCATAACTTTCTGGTTTCCATGGAGATGGTTCCACATATCACCATTTTTAAAGTTGATGGCACAACTTCAGATAGTGGTTCTACTTTATGCCATGTGATGTTCCAATCCAATCAGCTATCTCTGAGTTATCAGCCGGACAAAAAGTGAGGAAGAATAATAATAATAATAATAATAATAATAATAGTGAAAAAGAAACAGTAGAATAACAATATGTCGCCCCGACAAAGTCTGGGGCGACATAACTAGAATTGCCATTGCGAGCAATAGCAGATGTCGCCCTGACATTTTTTTATGATTTCATGTCAAAATACCACAGGAAAATAGTTTTCTTTAAAATCAGACAATGTTGATAATTTCATGTTGTTCGCCATGTCAAAATACCCGAAGTCAAAATGCATCAAATTCTGACATTTTCATTTAAACCGTAACGTGGCGGCCATCTTGGACAAAGTGGCCATTTTGCAATTTTTCGTCATGTGAATTCCAAAATCGATGATTCCATGTTGTTCCCCACATCAAATTATCTCTAGAAGTTAATTTTCATTGAATTCCGACAATGTTGTATTTTTTAACGTAACTCGGCAGCCATCTTAAAAATGGCCACCATTTTGAAATTTTTCGTAATATGAATTCCAAGATGTAATGGTGACGGTGCTTTGTGTAAAGTTTGATTGGAATCCATCAATGCATAGCAGAGAAATGGAGGCGACAAAAAACCTCCATTTCCCCATAGGCTTCTATGCATATGTAACGTGGCGGCCATCTTGGAAAAGGTGACCATTTTGGAATTTTTTGATATGTGAATTCCAAGATGTAATGATGATGGTGCTTTGTGTAAAGTTTGATTGGAATCCATCAATGCATAGCAGAGAAATGGAGGTGACAAAAAACCTCCATTTCCCCATAGGCTTCTATGCAAACGTAACGGTTGTGGCTGCGGCCACACGGTGTGAAATTTTTTTTTCAAACTTTCCTGTCTTCTTGAGGTTGATGAGGTCCAACTTCCTATAAAAAAACTTTGGAATATGTCAAACCATGGTGAAGCTATTGTAGAAAAATCATTTTCCCATAGGCCCCATGTTAAATCTATTTTTAGCCATGGCGGCCATCTTGTTTTTCCGTTCCGCTCCAAAATCATCTCAAACCTGTATCTCATTATGGTCTTCCATCATACCAAGTTTGGTCCCTCTGTGCTTCTAGGTTTCCGAAAAATTAAGGAAAATGCCCAAAATCACTCATGCATAACTTTCTGGTTTCCATGGAGATGGTTCCACATATCACCATTTTTAAAGTTGATTGCACAACTTCAGATAGTGGTTCTACTTTATGCCATGTGATGTTCTAATCCAATCAGCCATCTCTGAGTTATCAGCCGGACAAAAAGTGAGGAAGAATAATAATAATAACTAGAATTGCCATTGCGAGCAATAGCAGATGTCGCCCCGAAATTTTTTTTTTTTTCCGTCATGTGAATTCCAAAATCGATGATTCCATGTTGCTCCCCACATCAAAATATCTCTAGAAGTTGATTTTCATTGAATTCCGACAATGTTGTATTTTTTAACGTAACTCGGCAGCCATCTTAAAAATGGCCACCATTTTGAAATTTTTCGTAATATGAATTCCAAGATGTAATGGTGACGGTGCTTTGTGTAAAGTTTGATTGGAATCCATCAATGCATAGCAGAGAAATGGAGGCGACAAAAAACCTCCATTTCCCCATAGGCTTCTATGCAAATGTAACGTGGCGGCCATCTTGGAAAAGGTGGCCATTTTGGAATTTTTTGATATGTGAATTCCAAGATGTAATGATGATGGTGCTTTGTGTAAAGTTTGATTGGAATCCATCAATGCATAGCAGAGAAATGGAGGTGACAAAAAACCTCCATTTCCCCATAGGCTTCTATGCAAACGTAACGGTTGTGGCTGCGGCCACACGGTGTGAAATTTTTTTTCCAAACTTTCCTGTCTTCTTGAGGTTGATGAGGTCCAACTTCCTATAAAAAAACTTTGGAATATCTCAAACCATGGTGAAGCTATTGTAGAAAAATCATTTTCCCATAGGCCCCATGTTAAATCTATTTTTAGCCATGGCGGCCATCTTGTTTTTCCGTTCCGCCCCAAAATCATCTCAAACCTGTATCTCATTATGGTCTTCCATCATACCAAGTTTGGTCCCTCTGTGCTTCTAGGTTTCCGAAAAATTAAGGAAAATGCCCAAAATCACTCATGCATAACTTTCTGGTTTCCATGGAGATGGTTCCACATATCACCATTTTTAAAGTTGATGGCACAACTTCAGATAGTGGTTCTACTTTATGCCATGTGATGTTCTAATCCAATCAGCCATCTCTGAGTTATCAGCCGGACAAAAAGTGAGGAAGAATAATAATAATAATAATAATAATAGTGAAAAAGAAACAGTAGAATAACAATATGTCGCCCCGACAAAGTCTGGGGCGACATAATAATAGTGAAAAAGAAACAGTAGAATAACAATATGTCGCCCCGACAAAGTCTGGGGCGACATAATAAGAAACCGTACAAAAACAATATGTCTCCCAAAACTTCGTTTGGGAGACATAATAATAATAATAGTGAAAAAGAAACAGTAGAATAACAATATGTCGCCCCGACAAAGTCTGGGGCGACATAATAATAGTGAAAAAGAAACAGTAGAATAACAATATGTCGCCCCGACAAAGTCTGGGGCGACATAATAATAATAATAATAATAATAATAGTGAAAAAGAAACAGTAGAATAACAATATGTCGCCCCGACAAAGTCTGGGGCGACATAATAATAATAATAAGAAACAGAGCAAAAACAATATGTCTCCCAAACTTTCGTTTGGGAGCCATAATAATAAGAAACGGAGCAAAAACAATATGTCTCCCAAACTTTCGTTTGGGAGCCATAATAATAATAATAACTAGTGCTGATTGTGTTGGGATGCCAACACAGAATGTCTCCCAAACGAACCCCCATTGCCACTATAATCCTTATGGATAGTATTTCATTCAAATCAGTACATTAAAATATGCCTAGAAATCAAATTTTGTTGAAATCGGACAAAGTTGACTTTTTCCTGCAGTTAAATGGCCGCCATTTTGAAACCGGAAGTCGGACAAAAAATTTTTAAATAGTGGCACACTCAGGGTATCATAAGCTACCTGTATACCAAATTTCGTCTAAATCGGATGACGTTTAAATTTTTGCATTTTTAGGGGGGTGGTGTTCGGATGGCGGCCATTTTGAAATGTTGGTCGCGTGAAATTTTTTTTTGCCAAAATGCTCAGGATAGTTAGCTGTATCAGTATACCAATTTTCATTGAAATTGCTTTGGCAAGTACTGAGATCTGACAACGGCCGTCATTTTTTTTCAACGGCAGCCATTTTGAAAATGGCGGCCATTTTGAAAATTTCAAAAATGGATTGCACAACATCAGGTCACCCTTAACATTTTCCCAAAGTTTCATCTTGATTGGACCTAGAAATCAAATTTTGTTGAAATCGGACAAAGTTGTCTTTTTCCTGCAGTAAAATGGCCGCCATTTTGAAACCGGAAGTCGGACAAAAAATTTTTAAATAGTGGCACACTCAGGGTATCATAAGCTACCTGTATACCAAATTTCGTCTAAATCGGATGACGTTTAAATTTTTGCATTTTTAGGGGGGTGGTGTTCGGATGGCGGCCATTTTGAAATGTCGGTCGCGTCAAATTTTTTTTTGCCAAAATGCTTAGGATAGTTAGCTGTATCAGTATACCAATTTTCATTGAAATTGCTTTGGCAATTACTTAGATCTGATAACGGCCGTCATTTTTTTTCAACGGCGGCCATTTTGAAAATGGCGGCCATTTTGAAAATTTCAAAAGTGGATTGCACAACTTCAGGTCACCCTAAGCATGTTCCCAAAGTTTCATCTTGATTGGACATTGCGTCTTTGAGAAAATGTGCGGACAAGATTGAACGGAAAGAAAAAAGAAAGAAGAAGAATAATAATAAGAAACCGGACAAAAACAATATGTCTCCCAAAACTTCGTTTGGGAGACATAATAAGAAACGGTGCAAAAACAATAAGTCACCAAAACTTCGTTTTGGGCGACTTAATAATAATAAGAAACGGAGCAAAAACAATATGTCTCCCAAACTTTCGTTTGGGAGCCATAATAAGAAGAAGAAACGGTGCAAAAACAATAAGTCGCCAAAACTTCGTTTTGGGCGACTTAAATATTGTCATTTTAAGAGAAGCCAAGTCCGAAATGAAATATTGAAATGATCCCGAGAAAGGAACATATTTTATTATGTTGTGAAAAGTGCAATACTGTTCTCAAATGTAGATTTACTATAAGTTATGGAAAAAGCAGTTGCCTGCATTTTGTTTTCCTTCTCTTTCTTTCTTTCCTCCTATTTTCGCTCTCTCTTTCTTTTCTTCTTTTTTAGGAGGCGGGGAGCGGACATCCCCTCCGCCCCCTCTGGATCCGCCACGATGCCAAATGTTTACTATTTAACAATTGTATGTTGCTATGCATAAATTTTGGCGTAATTGTTTTCAGGAGATAAATTTTATAGATGATTTGGGATATTATCGCGTGGCCATTAATACTGTCATCTAAAATAAGATAAAAAATAAGAAATAAAAAGTTTATGGTTAATGGTTTGAACATAAACGTTGACGACTAGTAAGGTTGTATAGTACATACGGTCATGGTGTTCGTCAGTCGTGACATGATAAAAGGTTGTTACTTTCTCCTCTACTTAACCCAAGTAGTAAACATACCGAAAATGCAAGGATAAAAGAAAGAACTGGTCATTAATTTGATAAGATTTTCATCTTTTGTTATTTAGGTGTTATAGTGGTGGTCTATGGTATTTACAGAAAACATTTTGAAATGCAACTTCATCTTAACACGAATTTCATAGTCCACGTTAAATATGAATTTTCTTAATAGCAATTATTGTAAATATCCTCGATCCGGTTTGGAGTTATTGCGTATGAAAGTAAGGAAAAATTAAAAGCATCGTATGCTAATATGAAACCACACCACGTTATTCCGCAACGTTTATAAAGACACCTATAATTGACCTTGATATTTAAATGATTACCCATAGAAAACATATAAGTTTCATCTTCGTGGTGGTTGAGGAGAAACGTTATATTAAAATCATGATATTTAATTGCGAGAAAAACAAAAGAATTTAAAGGTAACCATTTTTATCTCATAATCAGTCCAGTATCAATTGAAGAACAGCGGTACACTCCAAACAAAAGCTTATATTGTGAAAACTGTATCAAAGTTTCCATTCCATATCATTTCTCCAATTGTTCATACGGGCATTATCGTTTGTTTTGTTATAAAAAGTAAACAAAAATCTTTGGTATTCATAGGTCGCTAAGAATCATCTAGATATTCGGTATCAAAGTGGAGCGTTATCAGACCTTCATTACAGGGTCAGTTTAAACATCAACAAACCTCTCTCCTCATTGTTTTCAGCCTGTTAAGTTATGTCTCTTTTGTTTTAGTCGATTTTCTCCAGGTGTGCAGATGTGGTGCCTTTGTGTCCAAAGGCAATTAGAACGTCTTAATCTGAATCGATCTTCACACTCGGGTTGAAAGTGTCGAATTCCGTTTCATCCATCTAACAGCAAATCTGTAACTGTTAAATACGGGAGGTCTACCTATTGATTATGTTACAATCTAGCTGTATTGTTTTATGACGTAAAGAATTTTTAAGTATTTGTTGTTAAAATGCAGCTTTTGGCAGTGATAAATGTTCAATTGATAGTCTTGAAGAAACATATAAGAGTTAATCCCCTTTGGTCAATTTTATTAAAGTTGCAAAATGATTCAACATTGATTTGTTATTTTCAGATTTCTGCGTTGAAAATTGTAGGGGTAGTTGATTACACAAAAAAGAACCGATTTATGTGAAATTTGCTGAAAAATGACTGCTACCTGGTCTGGCAAAATTAGATAAAAAATCATCGAAATTCGCATTAATACCAGGTGCATACTAAGCTTTTCGTGAAGTCTGGGGGATCTGCATTAAAATGTGAGTTAATGAGTAAATAATATGCACCGTCCTCTGTTGATTCAGTTATTAACGAAGTTCGCGCAACCCACATAATGAAGGAAAAACAATCTTGAGTATGTTTTTCAGTGTTTCTTCAGAAAACTTGCCTATAAGTCTACAGAACCCAAAAAGAAGATTTTAGCACGACCCTCTCAGCTTGAAATTATCCATCAAACGCTTGAATATTTTATTGGATTTGAAAATGGATCCATGCCAGTTTCTACATACATTAATAGAGATGTGCAGTGATCGCTGTGTGAAAAAGAACGGTTTTCAGGGTATGTAAACATGCTCAATAAGGTCAGACATTTTCAATATTTCTGTTCCCTAATTATGCACGCTGTGGATTGTAATCGAGACCTTTAGACATGGAAATGGAAAGATGGATGACATTTAACCATTCAAAAAGGACAATTGTTGAGGTCTAGAATAACTTTTTAATGTCTGTTTATGCTATAAGGTCGCGGACAATATCATTTCTTGACGTGTATAATCAATATTACCAATCTTTATCTTTTGAAAAGATCGACATGGTTCTGATGTTTTATTCATTTTAATACCTTTTTCAACTAGAATCCATTATTATGTATTGAGGTTCAAGGATAGGTCGAGATGGACGCGTATCTTCCGCCAATTTCGATACCAGCAAGCTTTTTCATGCTGGAAGGACTTTCATTGTATTGTTGTTTATCATGGTCAAGTTGACTCGACCACGGAATCGAGAAAATATATGATAATGTGATATTGAAGGGCAATAATTCACGCATGAATTGTCGAGGCATGTTTTAGAAAAGCAATGAGTTTTCTGAATGGAATCATGCATTCATTGTTATATTTAATATGCATATCCTTGGGTGTAATGGTTTAAGCTTTAGAAATGTCTATACACAGCAGTTTGTATTGTATTTATGACGGAGTACTAAGTTCAAAATTCCTGTGCTCATCAGATAAGGCGATTTGCTGTCATTATGCTATATCTTGTCAATGCTGATTGAATTTCAAATATATTTTTGTGTATTGAATGTTTCCGGTTTTTGTTTAAATGAAAGATAAAGACAAAATTAGATTTTCGTGTTATGCGATATTTGCATTTTAAGATTTTAACCACAGCATTTTAGTGTTTTACGCAAGTTTGAAAAGTAGTTCTTTCGAATTTAATTACCCAAAATCGACAACTGTTTAAAATCACAAGCAATTGTGTAGCTTTATTTATCATATTGATTTTTTTATTATTTGTAAACAATAAATTTAACCAAGACATATTTAAAATTTTGTTTCTGGTCTGTGTATGTACTTTAATACACTGGGTATACGTTTAATGACCTCCTTGTTCTCCGAAATAATTGCTTTTTTCAGTTTGACCCACCTTAATTACATTTGTTCGGTCATGGTTCATTGGCGAGCATCAAGTCGTCACCAAATTACGACCACTACTTCCGCTAACACGTAATTGTTTAATTGCAGGTAAAATCTAAAATTATTGAACCATTCCAAACGTTTTCGTGCAAGGAGACATTGTCCATTTCGTGGGTTTGGATAATCGATCGAACTTGGTTCATTTTATTTGACACTTTTACTCGGGGAATTGTTATATCTGATGCCGTGTCAGATGTCATTGTTTCCCATTAATCAACTAATAGTATTAAGAACTTGTGTGTAAACCTACAAATTCATTCGTACACATCTACTAATTAGTTGATATATACGTCGGTAGTACAGCAAAGCAAGAAACTTATTCCTACATCCTCTGTGTCTTAACATTTGCAAGACTGACTTCATGAACACTTATCTGAAAAACGAAAAGAAATTATTTTTGACTTAATCGGAGAGTATAGAAAAAAAACGTGCTTCACCAATCCGCATTACCCAACGGGAATACGAAAGATATTTAACTAGGATGATCAACTTAAGTGTAACTCGCTTTCCAACTCGAACTCGAAATTTAATTTGAAATCCAACGCGAAGTTTAACTCGAACTCAAACTTACTCGAACCCTAACTCGACGATCCTCCACACCCCCTTTCAACAGAAGCCTTGTTTTAAAGACATTATCACACTTAATCAGTCGGTATAATTTTCTGTTAGTTACAATAATGTAGCTCATTTTTTTTATGAACGTCCGTTATTGTAGCTAAATTTTCTGTCGTCTTAACAATTGGGACTGACTAGGGGAGTTTTTTACGTCCTACACCGACAACTTAATGCCCTTGGTCGGACGAATTTAACAATAGGGGTAGATTTACATACATTTATACCCGTTTTAAACGACATGCGAAGGGGGCACTGCCAGGCGCGTAGCTGCCTATACGCGAGTACGCAGCTGAATCCACATTATTTTGACCAAAAAAAATTTTTTTAGTAAAAAAGCTATTCATCTCCATTTTTATGCTAAAATAAATGGATTTTCGTTTGTCAAGAAAGCTCTCCGGAGGCCCCAAAACGCACCAAATTGCACCATTTATTTCAAAATTTTCAGGGGGGGCATGCCCCCTGACCCCCCTAGATTATTTTGAATCCACATTCTTTATAGGCTAGCTACGCGCCTGACTGCGAAGAAAGAAATAAATCCAATCGTAGGGGTGTGTATAATTAGTCGGTTGGGGTAGGTGACGGCAGTCTTCCGGTCTGTATCAAATCGGTTTTTTAAGTCGGCTTCACTAAATTTCGACTGCGTTGTGACCAGAAAAATATAAGTATGGTTAAACGAAATTTATTTAAGCTACCGTCTTAAAACCAGTTCTTATAGGTTTTTGTCTGTTTAAAGCTGTTTAAAAGAATTTGATGTAATGATTTATCGGCTAAGTAATGTCATAATTTTCAGCCACCCTTGATGAACAGCCAAAATATATTCTTATTGTAAATTTATTATATAATGTACAACTATAAATAACTTGTATTCAAATGCATATTTTGGTATGATGAATATGTCAAAATTTAGAAATTCATTTGTAAAAATTAGAACACTCGAGTTAATAGTGCACAAAGTATTTTGTCATTTAAATTATAGCCTTCTATCACTTTCAGCTGTTTATTTAGAATTGGATAAGGTGTGACAAATCTCATTGTCCCCCATCACACAATGTTTTATAAACATTCCAGATGACAACACTTTTTGTAAACCTGATACCCGGTTACATCGTTCTTCTTGACGTTTTTCCTTTTTAACATAAGGATCAACAATTTGAACACAAAACAGAAGCCATGTCGTTAAGATTGGAATGCCGTAATGATGTCGCATTACTTGAGCTTAATGGCATCTAATTTGTATTCAAATAGATAGTGATGTTAAGCTGACCGTCTAGATATGTGACGCTTTTTGTAGCTGTCAGTTTCTTCTTGTTTTGGACCAATCGTGTTTTGGTGGACCTACAACCTATGATCACCGTTTTTTTCGGAGTCAACCATTCTTTTGAATTTAATTTTTAAAATGCCCAGAAGGTAAAAGGAAGAATAGTGGTTCATAGAATTGTTTAACTTATGACATTTTATTAAACTCCAATCCCCAAACAGAAAAATCTTTGCCTTCGATGTCTTTGTGTATAGACTCTTTTATATAAGCTTGAAGTCAACCTTCCAACCACAACACTCGAGAAATTGGACAGAGATCAATAAAATTTAACAATTTAATTTACGTTTATACGATAAATAATTAATATATCATTTTCGGTCCTTATATAACTAGATAAGATATATCTAAAAACACTCGGTGACTTTACGTTATACCATTTAATTACAAGCAAATAATTGTAATGTATTAACTGTACTAGTTACCCCTTCATTTACGCCAACTCATTAAAACAATATTTTTAAACCTGTATAATGATCTGGTAGATAAAGATTCCACCCACAATGGTCAAAGGTTTTTGGAAGTCTTTGATGTTTGATATTCATTGTTTTATTAATTTGATTGGCGTGAAACATGCTATGTAGTCAACATGCTCTTTTAATAGACCAAGGTTTGCTCTATATGAAAAAAAAACGTCATTATTATGCTTTGTTTTTCTGACGGATTCTATTGAAATTTAACAATGGTGTCATTCTCTGTGATGACTCAATGTAAAATGTCCACTATCATGTTTTATGTTTTTTGGACAAGAGTCAGACTTCACGAAACAGTTGGCCAAAAATTTAACCCCGTGTGGTTAGAAGTTTGTCATATTTTAACTTCTAACTAGTCATGTAGTATTCATGTCCTGTGTGTAATCCTACCATTTATGATACATGTCGTTACAGATTAATCATTTATTCTGTGTAATATTACGAATGCAACTTAATAAAAAAGAGAAAAAAATCCTATTCTCATATGACTGAACTAAGATTTTTCGCCATCATCGTGTTAAGACTTTCTGCCAATTTTTTTCAGAATATAACGCTAGTTCTACTTTTAAGCTTCAATCTTTAGTTTAATGTTTCAAGAAGGTCTGCATGTTTTCATTTTAAACTTCGGAGAATATAGTTAAATGTAACGCAAATCGTCCTGTGGTAGGTCTCAATCAGACGGGACATTGTTCTTGTTTCGTGTTGCATGACTATCGGTCTAATAAACTGTCCCGAACTATGCTCATCAAAAGAATGGTAATAAAATATATAGTAAACATTTTAAATTTCTCTAATTGGTCAAGGGTCATTAAGTCTTTTACTCATTTACTTAGTTTACGATGTAATTTATTTCTGAGTGTTTACTTTTTGACACATATCTATTTAAATGACAATCTCCTATACGTCATGAAAGAACGAAAAACTGAGGAAAACTGTAAACATGTTTATGACTTATTTTGCACGTATTATAACTTTCAATATGATTTTTTTCCCTATGAAGATCTATGAACTGTACAAGTGACGTCATTATCCATTAGATCACCTTTATTAAATTTTCAAGGATCTTCTTTACCATGCTGGGGTTCGATACATAGAGATCACAAACAGAGTACTTATTTCGTAGGAATAAGTCGATTTAATAACAGATTATTTAAAAACTGTATACAATATAACTATTAGGGCACATATTATTATAAGATAGGCGGAAATTGATTCTGTTCAAATAAAAACGTATTTGTTTCTGTTGTTTGGTTTTCGTCTGTACAACATGAAATCGTTTTCAAAACCACGAGTTACAGGAATCGAATCACGTAAACCTTAACGTTATAATCCTCAGCAAAAATAAGTGCTGGAACAGCAGAGGGATCCCGTTGACACATCTGATGCGGAATCTCGGTGTAAATTAATTCACGCCCACCGATGTTCGAGCTGTAACAAATTTTAATGTCAAAAGGATTTAACCTAAATGGGCTATATAATATGATTGACCAAGAAACATTCGGTTACTTTTACTTTTGACATCCATCTTATTCCAATTTTCTGGAAATAATGTTCAAAATCTTATGAAGTTTAAAACAAATTCACTTAAATAGTTTCAATTTTCATACAAGTCTTTAGAAGCCAGCTGATCATTTATAGGTTCAAGAATATAAAATTATCTCAGACCAGTAAGTTTACGAGTATAATGTCCATCAACGACATAATATGATGTTATGGTCAGCATTAGTCCCCATGCAGTGACATGACAAATGGCTTTACTAACAATGAAAATCCATGAATTATTACAAACTTTAGTGGCAATTAAAATAAATGACAATTACCTAAACGGAACATTTTTACATTTGAATTTGTAACGGTATTTGGAACGATATTATGAATGATGCTATTCACAGCAGGGCATTACGAACTTTTACTCATGACACTTGAATGAAATAGTTTTGATCCGATTTTCACCTTTCATGTCAAACAACTTCTTTCGTAATTTGATTTTAATGACTGTAGCTATCGCAGCTTTTTGCCTTTTAAAATTAACTGTTCGTCAGTAATTGCAACTCTGCATGTGGACTGTTTTCAATGTTTGTTCGCCGACAAGTGTATGGGGTTTTTAATGTTAAACAGTTACAAGTGACAATAAAATAGGTAAAAATCTTAATTGTTCAAAGTAACTGTCAAAATGATTTTTAATTCAAATTCACCGATCTGTGATCGGTGTAAGTATTATACTTATACGTACTAAATCGCATGCAATAGAATCTTCACCGCAATATGGAAATTTTAGAATGAACTTAGAACCACAAAGATTCAATTTTCTGTGTTTAATCGTATAGTCGTAAATCTAAAGGCTACCATAATCCTGACTTTACTTTTTGTATGTTAATTTTTCAGGACAATAATATTAAAAGTTGGTTAATACTAAAAAAACAGTATGCATAAATTAGTTTACACATAAATTACAAAATATACTACCCTATAATTTGGTGTTTTGGGGTAATAGATAACTATAGCATTATTACAATATTAAAAGAGCGAGGGTACAGTATCAATGCGTAACCGCATACCTACAGTGAGGAACAGTGTCCTCTTACGCGGTTATAACTCATCGCTTGTTGACAAATAATTATTACGTCGGCTTGTAACCTGGTACATCCTTTCTGATCGAAATCAGAAACTTTTTATTGATTCAGATGAAAATGAAGGGTCTGCTGAAAGTTAACAAAAGAAGCTGCTTAAATTTTCTAAAGCACGCTAAGATAGAAAGATAGAAATTCTACTACGTTGTTTATTTAATTTGTAAAGTTATTTTCCTATTAGCAGGATGACGGTGCAAATGTATGTAATACGCTGTATTTTCTTCATGCTTTATAAGTTTTGGTAGCATTTTTTGTAATCATTTCATTCGTTTATTACACTCTGTAGTCCATGACCGACAACTGTAGACATTTATTCATAAAGTAAGGAGGTCCAAAGGATCATATGCAATATGGGGTAATACAAAAATTCGCAAACATTTACAACTAGAGAACAACAAAAACTGACCATATTGTCGAATATGCGGAACGACAAAGGATGCTAAAGAATGTGCTGAAGATTATTGTATCAAAATGGACAACAAATCGGCCTTTAGGGATAATATAAGAAAATACAAGTTGAAGGAAGAAAAATCTGAACAGTTTTCAAGCATGTCTTAGCTGCCGTGTATTCCAACATTCCTATAGTTTCTAATTTGCATTATAATGTTAGTGAGTCAGATATAATACATTTTATTCAGACATTGGTAGTTTAACGAATTTCAAAGGCACCGCAGCGCAACTATGACTATTATTCAAGCTGACACAAAATGTCGCTTTACAAACCAAAGCTAAATGACCGTTAAAATCATAACAGTCTAAAGCACGTAAGAAAAATGGCCATTTGATTAAGATCTTTTCATCTGTCCACCATTTTGTATTCAAAAGAACGACAACTAATCAATGTCGTGATCTGTTAGTATTGCCAATCTTGACAGTTACGCCCCTTAATTAAACTTTACATGTATTAATATCTAAGATATTGAATAATCTCTTAAATAGGTCGACGTATTGTGACACCTTTTATTGTAAGAAACTAATTGTTGTTGGAACAACTGGGCTGTATGACCCATTTCGTGTCTGTTTGTTGTAAATAGTACAAAAAATCTGGGCTCCCTGTGTAATTTACGTTAACCATTCACATTTTTTTGTCATTTGGATTATTGTTGTTTTCCTGTAGCATCTTTATTAGCATCACATTATACCAGACTATGAAACATCATAGAATGTTTTTATTGGTGTTTTAAAATGAAATAAAATACATGTACATTAAATTAGTAAACAAACAAG